>JAVDPK010002093.1:675927-695064 GCA_034780415.1 Cichlasoma orientale
TGTGTGTGTGTGTGTGTGTGTGTGTGTGTGTGTGTGTGTGTGTGTGTGTGTGTGTGTGTGTGTGTGTGTGTAATCACTTTATTTTTGTTTTCCCATTTCAGATATTCCACAAAGAAAAGTGGCAAAAAATAAATAGGAAAGCCATTACATCAGCCCATGAACAATCTCACTGCTTAGTCTCTAGTTTTGTTCCTGTGACAGCGATATCTCAGCCCTCACTCTGTCATTGATGTGAATTTGGTATATTTCTTCCATTTCTTATTATTTCTTATCATTTCCTCTATGTTACCTAAATACAATGCAATACATGACCTTGGTATATCATAACCCAGAATTTTGGCAGTTACCTAAAGAGCACTCTCCCAGAAATGTCAGGGCAGAGCCCACAAACATGAGAATGGTTTACACTTACTGCTCCACGGTGTTTCTGAAGTGGCTGTGTGGCTGCAGAGACTTACTCCTAACTTTGTGGGTGACAAAAAATCATATCCGATTCTTCCAACAGTGTTCTCTCCAAGTACACGATGATTAGTGGATTGTTCTCCATATATGCCACCATTCATCCTCAGAAATATTCACACCTAGCTCCCTTTCCCTTTCTGTTTCCCATTTCCTTTCTGCTCCTACTGTGGTTCCAATTATGTCATTTTTATCCAAATCTACACTGGGCTTTACTCCCCTGTCATAAAAATCCCCTAGTTGTAACTTTCAGTGTGTTTTATGATGTGTGTAGTTCTTTTTGTATTAATACTGATGCATTAAGCAGGTAAAGATAATTTATTCCTATGCTGGCTGATATATAAATAAACCGGAGTAGCACATTAAAATACCTAATCACTGACCTGTCATATGAGCACATCTGTATAAATTATAATTATTAATAAATAAATGTACAAAGTTACATTCCTCTGTTGAATTTTAAGTTCCTGTCTCCTGCAGTTGTGCACCAACACTGTTATCGTGCCACACCATCTCTGCAGCAATCTTGTCTTAACTGATAAATATTTGACTTCGGAGTAACGGCTGCTTTCACACACTGGCCAAAACGGGTCCCTATTAAACTTTGTCCTGTAAGCCTGTGACAAAGGTGAGCTTGTTGAAGACTTTCACTTTCCCTATCAGTACACATATACTTTCACTGTTTTTTAAACACTGGAAAAAAATTAGTACAGGTTGGTGCATGCTGCGTTCATTCAGTCCAGGCTAAAGTATTTAGTTTCTCCCTCTGTCTGTCTCTGTGTGCTCTTTTGACACATGATTTACAAGAAATCTCAAGTGGCTGTAGAGCATGTTGTCTTGCTATCATAAAACACAGCTCACACCCTGATCACCTACAGTACATGTTTCCGTGTCGATTGTGTAACAATGGTTTGTAAACTTCAGCAAACACAGTAACCTCTGATACGCGCAGTATCCACTGCTTTTACATTTAGGATCCTCTCGTCTGACCTTATGTCAGTGCCTGGACAGGAATGTTATACATCCAGATAATAAAAACAATGCATGTTTAGCTCCTGTTATAATTTATGCAAATAGTTTAAGTAAAACCTCTTTGCTTTAACCCTGCAGCTGACTCACATCCTTGAGTTTATTAACTTAAGCTGAGGCTGTCTGCTAGGTGACCTCACATATCCTGCCAAGTAAATAATCCCACTCCTTCCCTTCAATTATTAAGAATATCAAAGGCTTAAGCCAAAATAACACAGTCACAGCATTGTTCTGGTATATTTTGATATTTATTACAAAATTGTATGAAAAATCAGTCATATAAACAGTCATATAAATATAAAACACAAGATCTCAAGTTGGCCTTCCCAGCTGTGTGTACAGAACCACTTGTAAAGAAATAGAATGACCCTTTTATAGTAATTTACATCAAATGCTGTTAACATGAATGAGCCTCCAGGGCTGTTTCAGTACATTCAGTCATTTAGATTGAAATAATGATTTACAGCTTAAACAGCAATTTAATGTCTGCATGTTCTGACATTTACAGAAAGAAAAGACGCAGTTGGCATTGCAGTAGTTTCTTGCCTGGACACACTCCTCCTCTGTACATACTTGGTGTAATTTGTTAGTCTCCTCGGTTACGGGGAGTCTCGGGATGAGGCTTTCCTATTGTTGCCTCTTCTCCTCTGTCGAGTCCGCTGTTGTTGACCACCTCTCGCTCTCTTTCTTTTTAGGCACAACTTTACATCCCGACCCAACTTTTGAACTCTGGGGGTGGAAGAAAAAAAAACACATAAATGAGCATAGTTGAGAAAAAGCTGACTATCAGTGCTAGATATCACACCTGTTTTCTTCTTCTTAGAGAAAATGTTATTCATTGCTAGTGCATGTTGCCTCCAGCTGAAATTTCCTAGTGATTTTCAAGCAAGAAAAGAACCGGCTTGGCAACTAATAAAAGGCTGTTGGTTGCAATTTACAGGAAATGTGATGACGGGTGGATCTCCTCTGTGTTTATTAGTTTGCTCACAGGTATGCAATAACAGCTAAAGCTCACCTTTCCCAGCAGCGAATCAACTGTTTGGCCATTGGTGCTTCTGGATCCAGGCACACCGGTGCATTGTTTCTTTGCAGCGTGACTCTGAAAAACACGCAAAACAATACATTGAGCTACGAAGATGTGTGTGTGTGTGTGTGTGTGTGTGTGTGTGCGGGGGTGGAGGGGAGGTGAAAGTGTGTCTGCAGTATCTGGTACTCACATGACTGTGACATTGTTGCAAGTGGAGCTTTTTGGTAACACTGTGAGCGCCTTCAGTCGTCCTCTGACACCGATTTGTTTATTCGGACACAAACATCTTCCCGGCACAAACGTGCTGTAGGACTCTCGCACTGCACAAAAACGGCAACGAGATCAAAGGTTGATTCAGTCCAGCGGCACACAAGCAGAGGTCAAGTTACAGCAACGCCCGAAAAGAGCAAGTTTTAGAAATTTCAAGCATAGGTCAGTGAAAAGTGTCTTACCTGTGATCAGTACACAGCAGAGGCTCAGGAGCGCAAACGGGCAGATGGACTGGGGATAAAGCTTCATGCTGGAGACGCACAGGGTGAGCGTTGACACTGAGCCCAGAACCACATGTTGGCTGCTTTATACTCTTGCTCCTCCCCCACTCGGTGAGTGGGCTTTCCAAATCAGGAATTTCCCAGTGGCACCTTCCTTTCAGAGTATCAGGACGCAGGAATCCGGGCAAGGATCAGGGACATCTCTCCTCTGAGTTTGCCAAAGAAGACTTGATACCATGAAGCACACAGTGATTAATAGGTTTTCCTTTGTTTTGTGCTGTCCACTAGACCAAAAAAAAAAAAAAGGACACTAGTGATGCAGATGTAAATTATGCAGGGATGTTTTTCTTGTCAACTAAACTGAAAAGATTAGAGTTGTTACATATATAATCATATTTAAGAGGCCGTTAATCCTTTAATGCCATTAAGATGATGTTTCCCTGAGATTTGCTGTGCTCTATTGCAATATGATACCTCATTTACTTTGCTGGCTCCATGCCAACATCATGTGATTTCTCCTAAACCACTGTCCTTGCCCTTAACACTGGAGACCATTTTTCAATAGCTTTTCATTAAAAGAGAGGGGGGGGGGCGCTTCCCAAAGTCCTCACATTTAGGAAAAGCATGACAGCATATAACATTAACGTGCACTACTTACATTAAATGTATTTCTGTGATTATTTGTACATGAGTATCAAATGTATATATTCTCATATATGCATATTTTAATGCCCGTCTCGTGTTTTTCTGCCACAGCTGCGACCTAGTCAGAATGAGTCAGCGTCAGACCTACGTGAAGCTCAATGAGGAGAAACTCATACCAAAGTAAGTACTTTACAGTTTTTAACATTACAGTAAACATGTAAAATCACATTAAATTTTATCCATCTTCTAACTTGGCACTGAGCCGTCCTTCTGTGGTTGTGTGTTCATATCCAGGTCAGACATCTTGTCACTGCTGAAGACGTACAACTGTTACCATGAAGGGAAAAACTTCCAGCTGAGGACTCGTGAGGTAGGAAAAGTTGAGTGGCACATGGACCACCTAGCAGGAGACGGTGCTGAGGGGGAATAAAAAGGGTGACCAGAGCAGTTATTGAAAATTGCCATGCTGGAATGCAGGACACGCTACATAAAGTGGCTCACGCTCATAGCAAAACTGGAAGCAGTTGCTGCAAACTAGTACGTTGAATTTCAGCCAGATAATGAGGACAAAAATCCCGGGACTAAATTGGCTTCCAATGAGGAGGCAGCTTTAAACACAGACCTGAGACTGCTGTGTTCTTTTCCTACATGACAAACAGTCGGTAAACCACAAAAAGCCCCCCTTTCCCTCAAAATAAAGATATAAAGGGAGACGGTTTCAAAATTCCTTCTTAAAAATTTGCTTAGCGCAACATTTTTTTTATTTTTCCTGTGAAATTTTGATGCTGTGGGTGTAAAGAGATTTGCAAGAGGTTAGTTATTTGTTAGATATTCATTCTTTAGGTTTTCTGGTTGGGAGTTTCCCTTTACCAGCAGGTTTTTAAGGGAGAGGCAATGTGTATGTGTATGTGTACATGAGGGCAGGGCAGGGTGGTCAAGATCTGTCCCTCTTGTTGTGCCCCTGCAGTCAGACTCACTACATTGTCACTCTCTGGGAAAATCCCCCATAGCCACAGACCAGACATGGATGCAGAGGAAACCAGTGAGGTTACCACATTAACCATAATATTAAAGGGTAAAGTGGCTTGAACATCTTAATGTTTGACAAGAAAGACACTAAATAGGACTTTGTTCCTTTAAATTTTCATAAAGAATGACTTAATAAAGTTACAGTTTTTAATCACCCCGCTGTACGTTTGTAAGAGTGCATCAGGTTCACATTCAGGTCCCAGAAATGAAGAACCAACAGACTGAAAAACAGTTTTTATCCATGGGCTATCAGACTCCTAAACACACCACAATAACACACCAGCTCCTTCATCCCGTAAGACAATCAGGGCAATAACAACTGAACTGTGCAAATGGCTTTCCCCTTTGTAATAGTGCAATATTCTGTTTGGGCAATACCTCAAACCCATGTGCAATACAGTTTGCATTATTTATTAGCAGGTACCCTGCCTGTGTAAATTTAAATATACCTTTGCTGTGTGAATGCTGCTTTTCTCTCATTCCAGCATTTTATTAGTTTGTTACTTTACCTGGAGCAAAGGAGCAGCTGAAAGCCGTTTTTATTTTATTTTATTTTTTATTTTTTTGCACTAATTGGTGGTTGTCTCTATCTGTGCTTTGCACCCATGTAGTGTATGGATGTGGCTTTCTACCCAGGTTTATTAGCTGATAACGTTGCACTCCACCCTCTCATTCAAATGTGGTCACTTCTGGTTCCGAAAAACTAAGATGGCAGCAGCCAAAATGCAAAGCTTTATTGTGGGGAGCCCAGAAACCAGTGGATGACGTCACAGTGGCTACGGACATATGTGATACTGCCTTTGGTTATTACTCAATATTCCAGTTAACAACAACAACAGACACAGATGGAGTTTGTGTCACGGCCATAACATGACAGTGACACATTCACAGTGACTCACTCACATAAGCTCACTTTATAGGTCACATCTCACCAACTCTCACTAGAGACGCAGTGCTGATGAAACATTGGCTGCACTGTAACAGTAAACATAAACCGTTCAGGCTTATTTTAACTTGTAATACAGTACTAGTAGAGAAATATCGCTCAGCAATAATGTTGATGGTAAGCATCAATTAAAATGAAGTAGACCCTATATTTAGTGGCACAGGGACACTGAGTTAGGGTGCATCACTGAATCCTAAAACATAACATTCAAATTTTCCTGGGAAATGAGCCACTAAATCTCATTATCTAAAGCTGTTTTCACTCAAACACTGGACGACGACAACAGTGGTGGGCATGTGTACAAAAAAAACCCAGTCTGTTTTCACAGCTGGATGTGCTCCGTTTAGATTAGGCCATGGACAAGTGTGTGGGGAGCAGGACACAGGAAGCCCAGTTACTTGTTGTGAATTCTCCAGACCGTTATCTCCTCTATTCTTACAGTGGTTCAGTCACACATTATACAAACTTTGTGTTACAAAAGTGGCAGGTTAAAAACCATTACAGGTCTGATGCACCACCATCGGGTAATGAAAAGTACAGGGAAGCAGTATATGTGTGACCATTTAATAGTTCATTTTTGTCCCAGATTTTGTTCAGATTTTACCATGAAAAGTCACATTTCTTAAAATGGGATTATGTATTATTGTTGTCAAGTTCTGTCTCTGTTATAGAGTAGTGCAGTGTAGCACACATTCAAAGCATTATCTTTATCTGGTTTGGGGGCTTCATGTGTTCTGAATCACTCCAGCTTACATGACACATACAGGGAGGGAGACTGAAGAGTGGCAAGAATTTAACAGTATTTTAACAAATATCATGCTACAGAAGATATAGTAAGGAATAAAAACAATGCGCTTCGTCGATGTAAAAACATAATTTGGAAACTGAAAGTGCATTCTTGACAGTGTAGAGTGGCTCCAAGGTGTAGGTGAAAGACCCCTGGTTTGGTTTGATCCTGGAAGGAGGCACAAATTCCCTTGGGGTTGTGTCAGGAAGGACATCCGGCATTAAAAAAAAAAAACCCTCCTAAATGAAATATGAGGAGGTACCTGCTGTGGTGACCTGAAAAGCCCAAAGTAGCTTCTTTATTCTTGACAACAATAGCTAACAAAACCATCTGACCACAAGGTCACGCTGGTCTTCATCTACTGGGAATAAATATTTTGTAGATATGGCTCACAAATATTACACAACACTGGCACTCCTTGATTATAAGATAAAAGTAGAAAAATTCCTCTGGTAAATTTTTAAAAAGTGAGTCTGTAATCAGACAGAGCCAGACTTGCACAGTCATGCATGCACGTTCTGTGTGGAAACACATATGTGAAGGGACAGTTGGAGGCAGTGGAGATTTGTGTTGTTTTAAGGCTCGTGATCACATTCTAAAGGTGTAGTCAGGTGATGTGGGTTAGTCATGTCTGAGGAGGAGATGTCAGGTGCTTTTTGTTGGCGGTTTAGTACCATCCAGAATAAATAACCCGGGGACTTGTGAGGAGAAAGCAAATTCTAACATGTACACATATAAAGCCTATCACTGTATTAGCTGTAATAATGAGGGCGGTGACTGCTGGAGGTGCTGGATTCTCCTCTCACTGCTCAGGCTGCAGAGTCAGGTTCCAAAACATGCTCGGGAGTATGTCAGTATCTTGGATTTGTCTTAAAAATCAGCTTTGGCCTGCTCAATATTTTATTCCATGTTATGACAGTTTTTTTTTTTTTTTTTGTTTCTTTTGTTTTGTTTGTTTTAGATTATCATATGGTATAGTGCAAAGGTTTCTAAGTCATCTCTGGAGTCACTAAAAAACAGGAGTGGCTGAAATATCTCAATTGTTGTATTCAATGTTAATCTAAGTGTTCGTTAATGAACATATAGCGCACTCTAGTGGTCGAATCCGGGATTTGAAAGCCACCATTGTAGCACCATTGCTCACCGGTAGATGTCAGTGAGATAATGAGGCTGAAAGAGAAAAAGGTTCATTTGTAGCTGTGGTGGGAAGCAGAGGCATGAAAAAAAAAAAGGTCGTTTATAAGTTATACATGTCAAGTATTATCAGTAATATAATATATAAAATATGAAACTACACTCACTAAAATACTTCCTCTAAAATAATTATTTATAATTACAGGTTATATTTTTAGATCATTACCAGTGATGCTTTAATAAATAAATCCTTTAATTAATAAATAAGCATTTTACTACCATTTTGTTGTATCAGGTGAATTTGCTTAAAAGCTGTGGTACGGGATCTCTTACATAAGTAAAGGGAGAATAAAACAGAAATATCATTAAAAAATAGCCTTTTTTTTTTTTAAATCAGGCGTTCCAATTTTTATTTTTTTGAAATGAAAGTATCAGCATTAAATATATGTCATTGCACTCTGTGTTTATTATTTGTAGATTGTGTAGATCTGTCTGTCATGTAAGAAGCACTGTCCTATATTTGCTTATAGAGTGTGAAAAGCGTCACTTGTTCCCCTTTTTCTCTACACTCGCTTTCCAGACATCATCAGTGGGTGTGTGATTGTTGATCACATGATGAGCGTGTGTTTATTTTGGAAGATCAGTTGGTCCTTTTATTAGACTGAGTTTAGTGGTTTGATTATTTTTCCTGTTTTGCTTCAGTGGGTCACCTGTGTTTCTGGGAATCACTTGTTAATCAGTGGTAGTTACGATGTGTTGCATAGGAGCAGTAGGGGAGGATAGGAGAGCATTATTTATATATATATATAAAAAATAAAATGGCTCTACAGTCTGTCAATACATTACCTTCTGCTACTGGGGAATAATATGGTTTGTATGTGAACTGTGGTTGTGGATTTACACAGTTAAATAAATTATATAGTGTAAAAGGTTTCCTTAAATATACAGTAAACTCTGTAACAATGTTTGAGTCTCATGATATGGATACAAATAACTCCTATTGTTATTGTATTGTTATTGTTATACTAGGTTCATCTGCCTTTTTTTTAAATTAGGGCTTTAAAATGACAGAAAACACATAAAAATGTCTATCACAAGATCTTAGAGCTTTTGAGATTTTTTTGTTTTGTTTTGTTTCGTAGTGAGTGAGAGATTCATTTTACAAAGAAAATGAGACAAGAGTTTATTATTATTCTTTTTGGCATTTCCCCCTTTTTTGTTAACTAATTTCAGCTGCGTTTCAAATGTGATAATAGTCTCCCTTGTGGATTAATCTCAGAAAAAAATTATTCATATTCTCTTGATTAATTTAGTATTTTATTACAAACTATAGACTTTACATCTTAACAAAATATTCCATTATGTAAACATTGTAGACGTGCATGGAAATAAATAAGTCTTCGTTTTTCTCATGAGCCATGTAGAGATTTTTTCTTCTTTGAGCAAATACCAGCAGTGCATTTCCTCCTGAGGGTCCTTGTTTGGTTTCTCCAAAGTACCTCCAGGGTTTCCCACAACAACAGCAAAATCTCTCTTCAAGTCCTTATCTGTCCAAACAGCCAGTCTACTGGGTCCTTTCCCTTGCAGTCACGTTCTCTGGCCATCCTGAGAGAAAACTCCTCTGTGCTGCTGTTTAGATTCAGACTGGAAGGTCTGGAAGTCCTTAGTGTGCGCGGAGAGCCGCGAGGTGTTGAGGCAGAAACAGAGAGCTTCATCTGAGCCTTTGAGAACTGCCGCAGCCTGGGGCACCTCTGGAGCCGGACAGGGCCGTAGCTTGGGGGCTCAACGGGGCGGGCAAGAGCCTGGATGCTGGTCATGTAGTCCTCTAGCGACTGGGAGCTCTGGGTAGACTGGGAGGATGAAGGAGTGAGAGGCAAGTCCTCGAGCGTCTCCGTAATGGTTGGCAAGTGAGGCATAGACAGCAACAACCGTCTGCGTTTCATGCTGTAGCGGAGAGAGAGAAGATAAAGTAATTAGACTCTTTATTTAATAAAAAAAATAGAATAAATGTAGATTGTGACTCTAATTTTTAAGGACCTGTCACTATGCTGCTGAAATATTAACTTAATCCCATAGCTGTGTAGTTTACATTGAATCCATGGCTACAATTTCTTTTAAAAAACAACTTGTGGGAATAATTAATTTGTAGTCCTGAAGAATGGCTAGTAATAAAGAAGTAAAAGAAGAGTAACGCTCACCTTTGATGCTTGTGTTGTAGCTGTGACATGCAGAGAGAAATAAGTGTGATGTCCAGTCTGTGCAGTTGAGTCTGAGTGGACTGGAGTGTGTATCCAGCTTTTATAGCGGCACGCTGCATCAGAGTGATTAACCGCTAGGTCCAAAAATAGCTCAGCTGACCTAACTCACATCTGTGTGAATTTGTGTGCGTGCACTTGAGGGTGTGTTCATGCCTGCTCAGGAAACTCAGGAGTGGCGGGTCAGCGAGGTTCGCCGATGCAGCTGCGCTGAATGTTTATATTCCCGAAACAATGAAGCCCTGTGAGCACCACCAGAAATCCAATCGTTCCGCTTCTTCTCTCCATTCTTTAACATTTATGATTGTTTTCACTGTAAAAAATGAAAACAAGCATAACTTTTCTTTCAGTGATTTCCAACCATAAAGCCTCCTCCTCGTCCCCTTGTTATAAAACCAACAGAACAAAGTAAAAAACACACACAAACACACACAAACCACAAGTTATACATGTAAATTAAACTGTTAAAAGTAAAAAATGTGATGGTCATGCATTTGAAGACCCAGAACCCATAAAAAAATAGTTTCAATCTATAAATTGTTAACATAAAAACTCCTAGAAATCATGTGGCTTTCTCAACAGTCAGATAGCCTCATGCACGCACTGCATGAAAACTGTTTACAGGAAGAGATATGGCAGGCAAACTGCTCCAAAAGTGCACAAAATATCTGCCACGTGAATTGCTTTGTTCTTGTTTAATTAATAGTCGATCTGTCGTGATCCCAGTGAAGCCAAGTGTTTGTATATAGCACCTTCTTAATTAGCAGAATTGGTCTAATAATGCTCTCCTTGTGAGTATTTAATTCATTTAAAAGTTTCACATTTGAGTGGAAATTATTAGATCTTCTTTGAAATTATGTATATTGTAACATCAACACTTACTTAAATCAGAGTTTTCTAGAATCTGTGTATTTCAATGTATTCAGCTCTTTCTAATGATTTTTACACATGATTACTTAAAAAAATTATTATTATTATTAAAATGAATTATTATTTAAAAATCTATGTCAGTTGATTTTAAGCTGGCAGTGTATCAGCTGATCAGCTGGACTTCTGAGAATTAGGAATTATGTCTTCCGTCTCTTATCTGTGCTGCTCCATAATGAATTGATTCATCAGCCTTTCCCCTCAGCAAAATCTGTTTAAAATATATTTATTGTGTTTCAGGGTAATTAATTAGTTATAGTGATGATATAACAAGTAGTTTCAGGCAAGGGAAGCAGACGTGTGTTATCGGTTATCTAGTTTTAATATAAAAAACCCACAAGATCCTTGACTTGAACCTCAGGATTTATTCTTCAGGCTAACCTCCAGAAGACTTTTCATTTCTGTTTTTAATTTCTGCTTTTATGTTTTGCTTTTAGCTGTGAAAGCAAACTGTAACTGTTTGCTTTTCTGCACCCACAGCACGTACGGCATGGTGTCCGTTTTCTTCTAAATTTAGAGTTTCATTTCTGTGTAAAATCAACAAACTCCCCCTGCATGTACGTGACCCAGAGCAGTCGAGGCTTTGTTCCATTTCGGCCTTCCCAGATGTGATTTCACTCTTGTAAAAAGGCTTCTTTGACCCGCCCTTTTTCCCCCAGTTTCTCCGAGATGAGCCTTCTCAGCACGTACACCTGATATTGACCCACCGTGGCTGCAGGCCAGCAGGATATCCCCCTCCGACAATGACTGCTGATAATTATTGTCATACGTGTGTTTGTTTGTGTATGCAGGAGGATGGAGAGCTCATTCTCGAAGGGCTGCTAAACATCTACTGGGGCCTACGCCGGCCAATAAGACTTCAGATGTACGATGACAATGAAAGATTTCGTCTCAGCAGGTATAACGACCTAATCTAGGCTCCAACTTCTCAAATGCAAGGAATCTATGCTTTTCTCTTTCATATATAGCAATAATAGTTAATATATTAGTAATATATTAAGGTTGTTGACTATTGGCGACATAAAATAAGTAATTTGAGTCACATTTTAAGCACTTTTTAGTCAAAAGCCAGTAGCGTATTTCTGAAGAGAATGATTCGGCCTTTCAGTTAAGCTAAGTCTTTTTGCTGTAGCATCAGAATCATCTGAAAGATACTAATCTACTCATCCAGCTCTCTGCAAGTTTGTAAATTATCAGTGTCTGTCCATCGGTTACTTTCAGGCTTTCTCACAGCTTCAGAAAAAGCTGAAGACACCAAGTTGAGCTAAAATGTAAAGACACATTAAACACACTTTTCCTCTTTTGCTTTCTACAAAAACAGCAGATTTACCGTGGCGAAGCAGGTGTCAGCAGAGTCTAACAATAACTCCCTGAGCCAAGAAACTGAACCAGCAGGTGAGTTTGGAACACGTGCGGCTATTCGCACACACACAGACACCTGCTGGATTACTTCAGATCACGCTCCTACAGAAGGAGATTACAGCCCCACAAGTGCTTCATTCAGCATGTGGGAAGGTAGGCTCACATGTTGAGCACATATGAACATGAGATGCTACTGAAATCAGATCCCAACTCTATAAATAACCAGGGTTAGGCTTGTTAGAGAGGCCTCTGTCAGAGCCATCGCTAAGTGGTTTTGTCAGCAGCTGTTTTTTCACCGGGGCACCTTATGACCACAACGGAGCAAATTTGTAAATTTGTTTTTACACATTTAATTTCCTCCCCTTGCAAACCCAAATCACTGATTTCACTTTTTGCCATGCAATGGTGGTCTTCCAGGAAAATTCAGAAGGAAAATATTTAGGAGAAAAAACTGAATCATCACAGCCAAACTGACGCTAAGGAGTTACTTTTTATTTCTACTTGTTACAATTATTGGTTTAGATTGTGATCATGGAGTTGCAGTGTACCAGTGACAATCTCAAAAACTGATTTGGAAACCTGTCCACCTGTAAGATTAATTCATTAGAGCTGACGATAAGGAATAAGATTAGCCGGAGTTTAACACCACATTATTGGCTGTTTGATGCTAAGGTCAATCCAAAGACTCGTGTTGTCTAAATCCACTTGTTTGTTTTCAGTTCAGAATGAGAAGCTCTGAGCTGTCGGGAAGATATAAAAACATTTTTATGATTTATCTCTAAACTGTGGTTATTTCACAAAATTTCCTGCCAGTTATTTTTGAATTAATTGAAATGTAGAAATTGCATCTAAAACTATAGTTTAAAAAAAAAAAAGGATGACTCAATAAACCATTTCAATAAACCATTTTAATACTGGTGATGTCAGTAATTGTTTCATGCTTGAATAAATACCACAGGGAGCTGCCGCTCATGTAAAAAGAATGAATTGTTTTTATTAGATACAGACACACAAAATGTCCTTGCCCCTAACCCTAAAATGATTGCTCAGAAATATTTTAATGTTACATTTAATGTCAGTATGAAATATTTGCTACTGGCTATGCTCTCACTGGCTACATTATTAGGTACACCTTTCTAGTACCGGGTTGGACCCCCTTTTTGCCTTCAGAACTGCCTGAATTTCTTTATGGCATAGATTCAACAAGCTGCTGGAAACATTCCTGTGAGTTTTTGGCCCATATTGACATGATAGTATCACACAGTTGCTGCAGATTTATCGGCTGCATATCCATGATGTCAGTCTTGTGTTTCACCACATTCCAAAGGTGGATTGGGATCTGGCGACTGTGGAGGCCACTTGAGTACAGTGAACTCATTGTCATGTTAAAAAAAAAAAAAAACAGTTTGAGATGATTAGAGCTCTGTAACATGGTGCATTTTCATGACAGAAGCAACCATCAGAAAATGGCTACACTGTAGTCATAAAGAGATGGACATGGTCAGCAATAATATTGAGATATGCTGTGAAGTTTAAACAACACAGTTTGCTCAGCTGCTACTAAGGGGCCCAAAGTGCACCAAGAAAATATCCTTCACACCATTACACCACCAGCCTGAACAGTTGATACAAGGCATGATGGATCCGTGCTTTCATGTTGTTTACACCAAATTCTGACCATGTCATCTGAATGTTGCAGCCAAAATTAAGACTCATCAGACCAGGCAAGGTTTTTCCAGTCTTCTATTGTCCAATTTTGGTTTTCTGTTCTTAGCTGAGAGGCTTGGCAGCTTGTGTGGTCTTCCACTGCTATAGTCAATTTGCTTCAAGATTCGATGTGTTGTGCTTTCAGAGATGCTCTTCTGCATGCCTTGGCTGCAACAAGTGGTTATTTAAGTTGCTGTTGCCTTCCTGTCAGCTCAAAGCAGTCTGGCCATTCTCCTGTGATCACCAACAACGTGCCATGTTTAACGTCACTTAAATTGCTTACTTAAATCTTTCCTATTCTGATGCTTGGTTTGAATTTCATGAGGCTATCTAGACCATCGCTACATGCTTAAGTGCACTGAGTTGCTGCCACCTGATTGGGTGATTAAGTATTTGCATTTGCACAGATGTATTTATTGTACCATAAGGTACAATAAACAGAACACACATAGGCAATGAAAATACACAGTGCTTTGGCACAGACAAACAAATCTGGGACAGAACTATCTGATCCATGTGTTAAGACAGGTGTTTTTTTGTTTTGTTTTTTTCTTTACGTGCCTCCTTGAGGTGGTGACATGGGTGGTCAGGAGGAGGAGGACTCACCTCAGCTACTCAGGACCAGGAGTGACGCTTCCTTCATGCGGGTTCAGAGGAGGTCAAACACACACACTGCCAGAGACCTGCAGCGCTTGCGCACACACAGGTTCTCAATCAACGGTCACTTCTACAACCATAAGGTACAATAAACAGAACACACATAACAACGCACCCATTAATGTATCTGGTTGTTGACATATCTCCAGGTGCAGAGGGGCAGTGGTTTCCTGTGTGGGTGTGCCTGTACTTTTGCTGAGTTTCCTAATAGCCAGCTGTGATCTCATTAGAAGAAAAAAAAAAAAGTTTCACTGTGTCCCTGCATCAGTTTCTCTTGGATACAATAAGTGCATGTTGTTTTTGAACAGAGTCCAGGTACAGACTGAGAGATTTCCTTTCTGTTTTAGACTTCCTGTGGAAAATATCCAGGGTGCTCAAACCTTGGAATCCCTACTCAAGTGTTGATGAAGCAAAGCTCCTCTGCTAGAACTCTGTGCCTTCGCCATAGACATTTTCTATTATGAATTTCTGAATGCTTGTGTTCTTGCCTCCAGACATCTGTATTTACTCCTGCCTATGGTTCGGTCACTAATGTAAGAGTAAACAGCACCATGACAACTGAGCAAGTCCTGAACCTGCTGCTACACAAGTTTAGGGTGAGCAATAAAGATACTGGTTACACTACAAGTTGGGGTTTAGCAAAACTAAAAGTCCCCTATGACTAAAATCAATTTTTTACCTCATTAACATATCCATTTGGTGAATTTTGTATGCTTGAAAATATGAGTGAAATAAGCAGTTATTATCAAGGGGAAGCATTTTCATCTCAGTACTGCAGTTTACTATTGACTAACGCACAGATTTAAACCAGAGACAGCCACAGTTTCAGAGCATACTAAAGGAAACCAGTTCTGCTAACATGCATGTCAGTAACACATTACAGACTGTTTAATATTGCTGTCAAGCCAAAAACTTATGTTTTCTATGCATACTTTAATATTTTTGTATTTTAAGGTGGAGAATAAAGCTGAAGAGTTTCTCCTTTACATGGTGCACGAGTCTGGTGGTAAGTCCAAACTTTCCATTTGTGTTTTTCCACTACAAATACTGTGGTTTTTGCATGTGTGTGTTTGTAAACAGTGTTTCACATGACCTTGCAGAGAGGACCCGACTGAGGGATGGTGAATACCCGCTGGTGACGCGTGTGCTTTATGGACCCTGTGAGAAAATTTCCAAGATCTTTATCACAGAGGCCGACCTGGGAGAGGAAGTCACATATGATGTGAGGATGGGCCTTGTGCCACAAATTTTCTTTTATCTTGTGCGCGTGACCCTCTTTCTTTTTTTTTCTGTAGTCATAAACATGGACACACAACAAAACAATGGAGCAATGACAGATAGTTGGGTTAAATTTAGCAAGCTGAGAAAAGATTTCCTGTTTTGGGACTGATGTAACAATGGCCTAAGTTGACTAACTTTGCAATGTGACCACACTATAATATACAGAACTGTAAAGTATTCAAGTCTATTTTGGGCTACACTCCAAGGCTACCAAAAAAAAAAAAAAAAAATCAAGACTAAACTCAGACAGAAGTAGTAACATGTAATTTACAAATATTTCATGGACCAAGATGAAAACATTATATAGCACGTGAAAAGAAGTTTACCTAAAGGCACTGTGAGAATAACATAATCAGCAGCAATCCTCTCCCCATTCTCACACTCGATTGTCACAGCAGTTGAGCCACACTCTGTGTTGTTCCAGTGGGCACAGCGCAATTGTAGGTCACTAAATCAGAGGGGAGTTCTGACATCAAGTTGCCCTCAAATCCCTACAAGACAATGTAAATAAAATTACCTGGATGCATATGCGTAGTCATATGCATCCAATGAACTAGATACTTCTAACTACAACCACTACTGTGATATAGTAGCGTCTGCAGTACATACAGTGCTATGAAAAAATATTTGCCTCCTTCCTGATTTTTGCATGTTTGTCACACTTCAGATAATCAAACAAATCTGAATATTGGACAAAGATAACCCGAGTATATACAAAATGCAGTTTTAAAATGATGATTTAATTTATTAAAGGAAAAAGACTATCCAGACCTACCTGCCCTATGTGGAAAAAGTAATTGCTCCCTAAACCTAATAACTGGTTGTGCCACCCTTGGCACATTCATGGTTTGCAATAACTGGTTATGAGTTTTTCACATCGCTGTAGAGGAATTTTGATGATCTGAAACATTTAAGTGTGACAAATATTCAGAAAAAATAAATTAAAATAGGGAAGCGTCAAATGCTGCTGTGTACATTTACTCAGTAGTCTATAATTTGCATCACTTTAATTGATATTAACTCAGGTACGGTAACACAAGTTAAAGAGTTACCTTGTTTAATAAAACAAAAATGGATAAATCTCACTTGTGTGAGATGGTATCTTGTAGTTTGAATCTAATTTGAAATATCCCATTATGATATCTGTCTCATCCTGTAGTTTTGAAAGTTAAAATAAACTGGGTCCACTTTGCACTGAAAGCTTCTCATTTATGTTCAGATGTTTATTTTAAACACAGTGGAGTTCTTTTCTGGAATAAATGTTGGTATTGTTCACTATTTGTAGTTGAAAGTGTATTGTCTTTAGTTTATGTTAGGTGTTAAGTGTTTGTGTTTGGCCTAGGGATTTGATTCTTGCTTCAGGCATGAAAAGTCCTGTGTCCAAATTCAGGACGAGCCCCCATTGATGGTGTGCCCTATTTAGGGGGCCTGAAACACAATGTGAAAAACATAAATTTTTCCAAGTCCCAAGCATCCACAAAAACAACTTAATAATGAAGAATAAATTATGTATTTATTAATCAACAGTTTTACAAACACAGGAGTATAAATTAATGTTGGGGTAGGCCGAGGCCAAAATGACAAACAAATCTATACGTCCCAATGAAGCCAAGAAAAAAACATTTAAAAAACCAAAATGGGATGCAGCTTACCCTACTTACTCCTTCAAGTGTGAATGCAAAGTGTACGGCAGAAGTTACAGATAATCACTGGTGCGGCTGTGTAAATGGGCCCCAATCACCAGTTAGCATATTTGCTCTTAACACTATGCACACCTTTTCATAGATGGATGAAGATAGAAACACACCAGTTACACAGAGGGACACATAAATACAACAGTAGTCAAACAGTCTGTCATTTTTTATTTTATTTTATTTTTTTGTGCTAAACCATTCAAAAAGTATCTTCTTCAGAGAAAAGAGGCTTGCTGTTTGCATGCATGTATAATATTTGTTTGTAGGCAGTGTACTCACTCAAATTATATGTTTGAATTTTTTTCCCCACCACCCAGGTTGCCCAGTACATAAAGTTTGAGATCCCCGTTTTAGACAGCTTTGTAGAGAAACTTAAAGAAGAAGAGGAACGCGAGATAATCAAACTGACCAAAAAGTGAGTCAAGAGTCTCTCTACTCATAACAGCTGCAGACCTCAGCTGATTTATTCCATCATGTGAAGCCAATATGCCAGCATTACTGAATCAAAACAAGGCAGTCACTCTTCAGTGAGGACAGTTTCATCGCTTATTGTTTCCAAGGTTATATAATCTTTTACCTCATATGACTGATATTTCAGCCTGCTAACCCTGACATTGTATGTACTTTTATGACTCATGTGGGCACATTAATCTATTTACACAGTCCCGTGGTGGGGACCTGCTTCCCCTCTGAAGACAGAAAAATATATCCTCATAAGAAAAATATTACATTGTAATACTATTATCAAGTTTAAGGTTGGGATAAATTTTCCAGGAAATTAATGCAAGTCAGTGTAAAGCTTTTGAAGTGATGAAATCACCACTGTGCCTTTCATGGTTACAGTTAACTCAGACCATACTGTCTCAGACAATATTTTTTTTAGGATTTATGTCCTAAGTAGCTAAACTGCACAGACAGGCTCAGGAAGGAGACATTCACAACACATTCTTTGTTTGGTCTTTCAATAGAATTTATTAAAATAACACCAGCCTTCAATAATAAATATGTATTTGTGTGAGTGTAGGCATGTGTGTTTAATCATGTGTGTTTTTCCACCTCTGCAGGTACAGCACCCTGAGATCTATGATACGGCATCAGCTTGAAAACAGAGCTCATTCCGATGACAGAGTCTGATTGTTTCTGTAGGCTTGTACTGATGTGTAAGGGGAATGGGTGGGTGCGGGTGGGTGCGGGTGGGTGGGTGCAACACTAATGATTGTTGTTTTACTGTGGGAATATTTCCAAATACTGTAGTGAATGTAGAGGTAAAAGGACAAAAGGTGCTTCACCACTTTGTATCATCTGTTCTGTCAATATTTTTACAACTAAGTGCATCACTGTTTTGATATATTCTATTAATATATTCACATTTTGTATGAAAATCTTTACTGCACATATGGATATTTATACCGAAGGGTTTTGGTAATGTTCTCTCTGACTTGGACCTTTTTATCGAATAAATCAGCTTTAGTGTTGTCCTTTAAAAATACTGCTGGATCTCTGATAACCATGAAACTCAGCTTGGGCCACCACAAAGAAAACAGCCATATTTATTATTTCCTGTGTTTCTACAGGCTGAGCACACATTAGCATTGTTCTTCGGAGCAGCCCTCTTTGCCAGCTATTTCCCATGAGGTGTGTGTGTGTGTGTGTGTGTGTGTGTGTGTGTGTGTGTGTGTGTGTGTGTGTGTGTGTGTGTGTGTGTGT
>JAVDPK010002093.1:695164-719721 GCA_034780415.1 Cichlasoma orientale
TGTGTGTGTGTGTGTGTGTGTGTGTGTGTGTGTGTGTGTGTGTGTGTGTGTGTGTGTGTGTGTGTGTGTGTGTGAACCCTGAACCTATCAACATTACACAATAGAAGTATCCTGAGAGAGTACGACTGTTCCTTTTTCCCACAGTTTCACAAACCGCGAGACTGTTGTAATATTTGGTGGCTCAACCTTGACTTTAAACATTGACCTACAATCACTGACCGTTATTGTTTTATCAGCTCATAATAATAATAAAATGATGCTCCCTACCCCCACCACACAGCTCATGTTCTTACAAAAGCAAATTTAATTTGCAATATTGCACAAGTGGAACCTCAGTCATATTTATCCACTACTTAAGGGAATATTACTAAAGCTTAACTATACTCAGCTAAGGAAAGCTGTACCTTATGAACTTCACCAGAGACCCTGAAAAACTGGCCTTTGCTAGCACACTAGCAAAGGCCTAGCAAAGCAAAGCAAAGTTAGCACACTAGCTGATTGGCAACTGATTATCAGTAAACCAGAAATAAAAACAATTGTAATGACCTTCATTCAGCAAACAGCTACTGTGTGGATTCTGACACGGAGATTGTTTTATCCTGTTGTTGAAAATTTACTCTGAGTCAAAAAAAATGTTTTTTAATCATGTTTTTAAAATTCACAAATTCATGGGAAGTAATCAGCATTAAATACAGCGTTAAAAGTGCCGTACTGTATACCAGTTAAAATTCCATTTAGGAACACTTATTTACACGCATGGAAACACAATATCAAGCAAAGGCTATTTGTTAAAGCAGCTTTTTACAACCCATAAGGATATTTCATCATAATAGCAGCCTCTAGTGGCCATTGAAATACTGCCGCACACAATGAGAAAGTGAAGTCTATGTAGGGACAAGGTAAGCAGAACCATCTGTGTGGAAAAATCAGACCGATACAGAAATGCCAAAACTGCAGTTCCCCTCCAGTTGGCCCATAGACTATGTTACATAAATTCTATGGTGAGACCTAGCAAACAGTTTCAAAATTTCATCTGTACAGATGTCATGAAGTGGGAAAACTATCCATGAAAGCCAAAACTGTTTATTGTCCCAAGTTGTAAACAATCATTATAATAATGGGAAACTATGAGAGATTTTCTATAGACTGTATACAAAAGATGGACGTGGTCACTGCGACAACACCCTCTGATTAATTAACTTATGTTGTGAAGCCTTCAACTGAGTGCTTTCACAATCACCATCTTGGTGTTTTGAAACAGGAAGTGGTGGGCCAGTGGTGAAACCAAAAGTACAACTTCCAGAGCTGAAAAATGAAGCCAATGCAGAATTTACAAAAACTGCAGTTCATCCAGCTGCCACTTGAGGATTTGAGGAGTTTGAAATATGACTGTTTCTGTAACACAAAAATTTTTCTGTGTAACACAATTTCACAGCTGCTCACTTCCGGCCTTTGTGGTCTTCGTGGGCTTCAGATGTAGCCCCTGAATTTGGACACAGCTAAAGTTGCAGGACACTACACGCTCATTGGCTTACAGCTAGTGACTGACAAGTCAGTAGCCAATGAGAATAGTCTTAGTGATTCACTTTTCTGGCTCTAAAGAACCATCATTTACAGAATGAACTTTTATTAAGTTTGATTAAAATAATCTGGAAAATGCTTACTGAGGTCACAGATCAAGAGCGCTGAGGGCTGTTCTCCCATAGACTCTATACAGAGATTCAACGCTTGCCACGAGGCAAGGCAGACTGCTTGGGGGCCCGGGCTACAGCAGAGACAGTAAGAGACACCTAACCTCTCTAAGGGGACCGCACCTGAATCGAGAGGGCCAGAAAATGGGGAGTTATCTTTCTAGGAGTGAAAAAAGAAAGGAGAAGAAAAAAAAAAACAAGGCAGTGGTGCTTGGAACAGATAATTGTAAGTAATAATTAATAGTAATAGTAAATAACTAAATGCTGCTGGTCTAGCCTTAACTGTGGGGGAGAGACACTTCACTAAGATAACCTCCACTAGCATCACATTATTTCCTTTGTTTACCTTGATGCCTGACATGTTTTTATAGGACTGTTGCTGCTGCTGGTGGTGTCAGATTATTTATAACATAACAGTGATAAATGCTGGTTGAAGGGGCCCAACAGATTCTGGACTGGCCACTCTACTTCTGTTTTTGCAATCACAGGAGCCTGCTGGCCAATTAAGAGTGCAGGTTTTCGTGTTGGGACCTGGAAGCTAAATCCATCTTTTGTATCCAGTCTATGGGATTGAGCTGCTTTCGAATCCAGCCTCTAGGTTACTGAAGAAACTGGAGTTTGGGGCTCTTTAGAGCTTGGTTAGCATGAAAGATCACATCATTGCTGCTTCTAACTTTTTTATTATTTTGAACCTTTTTTTTTTTAATCTTTAAGAAAGGTTGAAAATAAATCAATACATTATACTAGGCTGTTAGAGCATATGTGTGCATATCGTTTCAATCTGTCACTCAAATTGTATTTGTCATTTCTCTTTCCTTTTATGGTCCTTCTCCCAAATTTATGTCACAGGAAACATGCCAAATGACTTCGGTCGTATGCCTCCACAAGCACTGGTAGAAAAAAGTGCAATGATGCTTCCTGATGATGCGTTTATGGTACCGCAATTTGTTTGTGTATTGTATTTTCATACGGACAGTGTACGGGGAGGGCTTTTCAATCACTTTAAACGTGCTCCTAGCTGCACGGTGCTGGCCGTGTATGACGCTGTGCGTTGGTCTAATACTGATTGGCTGACAAGTGGGCCGGAATAGGGAAGGGAGCGACAGCTGACAGAAGAATGGGAACAAAAATAATCGAAGATAAAAGAAATAAAAAGCACAGACAGTGGCAGCAGTGGACACTTTTCATTGCTTTTAACACTCGATTCCACTTTAGCTCTTTGTATCTTATAACCTCGCTCTCTGCGGCTGACTGACGGACCAACAACAGCACAGGCAAGAGCAGCCCGCTCACCTGTGCCTCATATTTGACACCGCCTCCATCGCAGGTAGGTGGGCTGTCCACGGGCTGTCAGATGCCAGACTCCTCGACCATAATTTCCTATATAATATATACCTGCACTTACACATGTAGGCTGAACTCACTCTGTACTTCATACACGTCCTGAGGTGAACTAGAGACGTGTCGGTGAGAGTGATAGTCCTACAGTTTGATGCGAACCAGGTATGGCGACAAGCTCGGACCCAAAGATAGTTATTATAGGATGCGGGATATCAGGTATAGCAGCGGCACACCGGCTTGTGAAAGCTGGATATGGCCATGTTCGGATTCTTGAGGCGACTGCAAGAAGCGGAGGACGAATAAAAACAGCAACTCTGGGTAAGCATTTATATGAAGTTTATTTTTTAGGTCCCGTTTACACGAGACCGTTTTCAGTGGAAACGCTGTCGTTTTCGTTTTTGATAAGTTGCGCCCAGTCGCAACTTTTCAAGCTCCAGAGACTACTATGACCCGGATGACTGAGAACCTACAGAGACGTATTGGATCTGCAACCATAGTGCGCATGTGCGAATGCACCGTTTTCAGAAAGTATCGTTTTCACTTTGTTCTCGCATAAACGGGAGGCCGAAACGCATCAAAACTTAGCTGTTTTCATCTGAAAACGTTCTCGTGTAAACGGGGCCTTAGTCAATTTCTACTTTACACTGCTAGAAAATCAGTAAAAATAAGATCAGTTCCTAAGGATTTAATTTAGCTGGTTTCCAAGTATGAGCAGCTTTATAAATTGCAATAAATCTATGTGGATAAACAATCCAACAAGTTCTTTGTTTTTATCCACCTGCTGCTTTCAGCATCTTCTGTTGAAAATGTTTTCAGTTTCAGTGCTTGGAGTGTTGTGAAGCTGCAGCTTACTGGTGCTGATGTTCTCTGAATGGGGAAACCTAACAAAAATATAGAGTTGCATTATCTCTGGTTCAGTTACAGTCATCTCAAATTATAGCTTTTATGGGACTCTATGCAGTACTTGATTAACTGATCATCAGCAACTATGACCACCTCTATTTAAAAATAAAAAGTTTTTGGCAGTTTGCTGGAGGATTCAGGTGTGAGATGGGCACACTGCTGTTATTGAGTCAACCTCTGTATACGTGTTGCAGTGGCTCAGTAAAACTCCAGACCACAGCCCAACTGAAGGCGGTACCTTAAGAGAGCTATGCATTAATCAGTGCCCACAAACCTTGAACTGAAGCAATGCTGTAAAGGATAGTGGGCCAAAGTTCTTCCACAAGGATTTTAAACATAGTCATGCAGAAAATGATTCAAGTTAATGATGCTAAAGGTGGTTCTACAAGCTGGTGACTCATGGTGGTGTGTTTAGTTTATCACAGAACTGCATAGTTCTGTAAAACCAGAGCTGCTACTACAATGGCCTCCTATGCTTAAGATAATTACACTGTATAGCCAAAAGTATTCACTTGTCTGGCTTCACACCCATTCTTAATCCATAGGGTTCAATGTGTCGTCACCCCACCCTTTGCACCTATAACAGCTTCAACTCCTCTGGGAAGGCTTTCCACAAGGTTTAGGAGTGCATATATGGGCATTTTTGACCATTCTTCCAGAAGTGCATTTGTGAGGTCAGACACTGATGTTGGATGAAAAGGTCTGGCTCACAGTCTCTGCTCTAAATCATCCCAAAGGTGTTCTACGAGGTTGAGGTCAGGACTCTGTCCAGGTCAGTCAAGTTCTTCCACACCAAACTAGCTCATCCATGTCTTTATGGACTTTGCTTTGTGCACTGGTGCGCAGTCATGTTGGAACAGGAAGGAGGCATCCCCAAACTGTTCCCACAAAGTTGGGAACATGAAATTGTCCAAAATGCTGAAGCATTAAGAGTTCCTTTCACTGGAACTAAGGGGCAGAGCCCAACTACTGAAAGACAACCCCACACCATAATCCCCCCTCCACCAAACTTTACACTTGGCACAATGCCGTCAGACAAGTACTGTTCCCCTGACAACTGCCAAACCCAGACTCACCCATAGGATTGCCAGACAGAGAAGTGAGTCATCAGTCCAGAGAACACGTCTCCACTGCTCTAGAGTCCAGTGGTGGCATGCTTTACATCACTGCCTCCGACACCTTGCATTGCTCTTGTTGATGTAAGGCTTGAATGCAGCTGCTCAGCCATGGAAACCCATTCCATGAAGCTCTCTACGCACTGATCTTAAGCTAATCTGAAGGCCACATGAACTTTGAAAGTCTGTAGAGATTGACTCTGCAGAAAGTTGGCGACCTCTGCGCACTATGCACCTCATCATCTGCTGACCTCACCGTCATTCCCAATTGCTTCCACTTTGTTATAATCCCACTAACAGCTGACTGTGGAATATTTAGTAGTGAGTAAATTTCACAACTGGACTTGTTGGACAAGTGGCATCCTATCATTGTGCCACGCTGGAATTCACTGAGCTCCTGAGAGCGACCCATTCTTTCACAAATGTTTGTAGCAGCACTCTGCATGCCTAGGTGCTTGATTTTATACACCTGTGGCCATGGAAGTGATTGGAACACCTGAATTCAATGATTTGGATGGTTGACTGAATACCTTTGGCAATATGGTGTATGTTGTAATGTTAAAACATTACAACATTAAGTAAGTCTGATTTTGTGTCATTTTATGAACACTGAACTAGTAAATGTACACAAAGATTTGTTTTTCTTCGACAGGTAACACCATTACAGAGATTGGTGCAGCTTACATCCATGGCCCATCTGAGGAGAACCCAGTGTTTTGTCTGGCTCGTGACTATGGCCTCCTGCCTCCAGAAGCCCTCAACCCAGAGAACCAGGCCTTAGACGTTGATGAAGACCCTCCCTGGGTTCCCAACTGGTTCAGCAGTTCAGGTGACGGAGAAACACAGCAAGTGTACTTTAACAGTACACAGTTTGTCAGTTGCATAAGACATAAAAATTTGATTGTTATTAGAACTTTAAATTCTGTCCTAAAGGTAAGAAGCTGAATGCTGAAAGCATGGAACCAGCTATGGATATGTTTCAGGAGATTTTGAATAGTACTTCACAATTTCATAATCGCAAAGATACATCCTGGACCAGTGTAGGTCATTTCATCAGAACAAAGGTACAGTATCTGAATTATGTTCATGTTGTTGCTAAAAAGCTATGTTGCATGTCTGTGGGTTGAAACTTGGCTTTTTGTTTTGTTTTGTTTTGCAGGCAGAGAGGCAAGCAGCAGGAAGGTGGAAAAATAAGGATGAAACTACCAGGAAGCTGCTACTGTCTGCCTTAAGTACCATGCTGAAAGTGGAATGCTGTGGAAGTGCAACTCACAGCATGGATGACCTAGACCTGGCAGGGTTTTCCATGTACAAGGGCCTACGTGGAGTGGACTGCACATTCCCGAGGTTTGTGCGTCATATAAATAAAGGGTTTTAACGTAAATGTGATATGCACTAAAGCATTGTGTGCTTTCTACCCTATTTGTCATTAATTTACTGTGAAGCTCCTCTGTAGCAGTTTAAGTTTATGGCCTCACCACCTGCTGCTATTAAAGAGTAAAGTTGTAATGAGTTATTAAAGTGGCAATAATTTAAATCCTTAGGTAGTTCTTTTGGTTGCACTATGTGTGAGAACCTGCTGTTTTTATTATGATATTAAACATTAAGATCTTTTGTGTGATAAGGATTCGGCATCAGCTATTTGATTTTTTTATTATTTTTTTTTTTGTCTGTTTTCACAAAGCAAAGATCATTTATCCATAATTGAGACTAAGACAATAAAATACAGATGGCTTCATCTCTGTAAATAAGTACTATAGAAATATAAAATGCCCTCAACTACTTCTTTTTTTCACCCAGTTAACCTTTTAATTCATTTATTGATTGATTGAATATAATGTAGGCTTATATTTAGAGTAGACAAACAGAAACCATGGACGTATGGTGGGCTCATATATAACAAAATAAGGATAAGGTAAGCTGACCTTTTTGCACTGTGCTATGTTAAAAATCATGGATTTGGTTTGTAATCCAGTTAATTTGGAGAATCACTAACTGCTGGCTAAGTCTTGAGTGACTGTGAAACAACCATGAATACACCCTGAAACTGCTTCAGTGCACCGTGTCATTGAGGCGGTCAGCTAGTGGCAGCGCCACCCGTGATTGCAGTTGTATGTACTGAACTAGAGATACATGGTATTTATACTGTTTGAATAGCCAAATTAAATATTAATCAAATAATTATTTAAAATATTTAGCTTTAGGTGTATTCAATATTGAATAAATAATATAAATTTATATGTGAAAGTTCACTCTTTTGAATTAAATTACAAAAATGTAAAAACATTTTCACAATATTTTGTTTTTCAGTGCACTTATGTAATGAACCTCAGTAGTTTACTAAATAGTGAGCAGTAAGTGGGCACTTACTGTTATTGTTGCATTGTGTAATCACTTCTACACAACTTTAAACAGCAATGATTGTCACATCTAGTCTAAAATATGTATCTACTGCAGATGCTACTATATGACAGTATCTAGTTCGTTATATGACCATGCATGTTATGCATCCAGGTAATTTTATTTACATTGTCTTGCAGGGGGTTTGAGGGCCTAATCGACAACTTGATGTCAGAACTCCCCTCTGATTTGGTGACCTACAATTGCCCTGTGCGCTGTGTCCACTGGAACAACACAGCGCGTGGCTCAACTGCTGTGATGGTCGAGTGTGAGAATGGGGAGAAGATTCCTGCTGATCATGTTATTGTCACAGTGCCTTTAGGTAAATTTATTTTTCATATACTATATAATGTTTTTCATCTCTTTGCGTAAAATAGAGTATTTGTAAATTAGGACTTCTGTCAGAGTTTAGTCTTGATGGGGTTTTTTGGTAGCCTTAATTTAACAGCGGAGTGTCCTCTGCTGCAATTTTACATAAATTTTCTTTTTGTCAGGATATATGAAGAAGCACCACTCAACTCTGTTCAGCCCTCCTCTCCCGGCCCACAAGGTGAAGTCCATTGAGACAGTAGGATTTGGAACGTGCGACAAAATATTTGTAGAGTTTGAATCGCCGTGGTGGGATGATGACTGTGAGGTGATCTACCTTGCGTGGGAGGATGAGGTTTGTAGTGCACTGTAATAGTTTTATAAGCATATACAAAACGTGTGTGTTTTTTTTTTTTGTTTTTTTTTTTTTACAGCATCACAAGAATAGTTTACACAATTTTAAAGATGTGAACTTGTTTGTTTGTTTTTTCTTTCTTTTTTTTCCTTTCTCAATTATTATGATGCCAAATAATACCATAAATTATCACACCATGTTCTGGAGCCAGAGACCTGTGACTATATGAAACCCTTTGTATGTTCAGGAGAGTTTGTCAGACCATGTGTCAGATGTGAGCAAATCCTGGATAAGGAAGTTGGTGTCGTTCACGGTGCTTAAACCTAATGAATCGTAAGTGACATTAACCTGAGGCACAATGGCAATTCTTTCCTGTATAATGTTTCCTTTAGAATTCAAACCAGAAATGTGGCTTCTCTTGTTAATTAATAAACTCTCAGGGGTAGCCATGTTCTCTGCAGCTGGATTTGTGGACATGAGGCAGAGTACATGGAAACACTTCCTGAGGAGGAAGTCAGACATTCCATCACAGAGCTCGTCCGCACATTTACAGGTGAGTCTTATACCTGTGGACATGTCAAAAACTGATCACACTCTAACTTATCTGTAACATGTTAGTGTTTAGATTTATGAAACCAGATTAGAATTGAATCTATAATTAGGAATTGAAACCTTCTGGCACAAAGATGTACATGTTAGACTCAGTATTGAATGGGCGCCATTAGAGCAAAAGCTCCCTGGTTTGAGTTATGCTGTATTGAGTGGTGAACTGCCATTCTGCTGCTTAATAAACCAGAATGTGTGAGGGCAGATTCAGATTTAGCCTTTTCACTGGATGTTGTACAAGGCGCTGCCTGATGAAATGAGGTCACAAATAGTTACTGATATACAGGATTCAAGGCCGAAAAAGTGTAACTGTCATAAACCGAGAGAAGGTTTTACTACATAATAAAATCCATAGCTGTTTATATTACCATTGTGTGCGCATTATTTCACTGTGGATTAGATTTCTGGAGATTTTTATGTTTTCTAAAGTGGCTGAGACTTGGTTTCATATTTGTGTGTGTTTAGGAAACTCTACCATCACACCAAAGAGAATCGTGTGTACCCGCTGGTTTACTGATCCCTGGACATACGGTTCCTACTGTCACCCAGCCGTAGGCTGTACAGCCAAGGACCTGAAGAACATGATGGAACCTCTGCCCTCAAAGGGAGCTCTGTCACAGGTACTCATACAGTACTGTGTAAAAATCTTGAGCCTTATATTTATTTGTACTTGTACTTATGCTATTTTATGCTGCTTTGCTTAGTTAGCATACTGTGCAAAAGTCTTGAGTCTCACCTCATTTCTTCATATTTTGCTTCCAAAGAGCCAGATGCAGCCAGGTATTAGCTCATATCTTCGCATATCTCAGCATGGCAAAAGCAGAGAGTCATGCCCTTAAGAAACAGGAAAAAAGATCTAATCCAAATATTGACTTTCACGTTCAAATTATTCACACTCTGTTTTTGCCTTATATACTGTGTTCTATGATTTCACGTTTCAGTAAATCACTGCATATATTTCCCATTTTCCTAGCAAAATAGAACTTATTTTTGTTTACAAAATGTATACATACAATATACAAGTGAAGTGAGAACAAAAGACGAGTAGTGAGTCATACTGTGCAGGGAATTACTGACTGACAAAGAAATGACAAAATATAACCTTGAAAAACATTTCTCTGTTTTCCTGCTTGTGTGTTTCAGCCCTTGCAGGTTTTGTTTGCTGGAGAGGCAACTCATCCTTGCTTTTACTCCACTGTCCATGGAGCACTTCTCACTGGGTGGCGAGAAGCTGATCAACTCATCACTCACCACTGGGATTCCGATAGTTCATGAAGTCCTTCTAATCAAAGAAATTAAAAGATAATTTTTGGGTTTCTTTTATCTTAATTTTTTTTTGTCTGGCACTGAAAATCACAGTGTTGAATATGGGACAAAGAGGGCTCGTGGCATCAGTGTGTTGAATTCTGGAGCTCTATTGAGATTAAAGGTTCACACATTACATTATTATTATTATACATAATACAAAAGCCACTACTGACATGCTTCCAAGCAAACTTTCACTGGTGGAGTTGCATTGTTGGTAATATTAGTGGCAGCAATTATGTTTTTGGGGGGTTTGGGTGTTTGTTTTTTATAAGAATATGCATGGAACTGAACTCCAACGACTCCACCTAATAATTATCAAAGAGTAACAACACTGAACAATTTTAGAACAGTATGAACAAATAAGACATAATTACACAATGCAAATGGCAATGCAAATATAAAAACAAAACCAGGTAGATCACAGGTAACTTAATAGCTACAGGTAAGCAATAGTCACACAGGTGCTTGGATCGAATTTGCTAAGCAAACCAGGCACAGCAGAGGACCCAGCAGGAATTGACTGTAAAGTAGGACAGTGTGGGTTAATGAGACAATATTGAGTGTGAATCAGGTGACTGGGACCAGCTAGAAAGGCTGGGGTTAGGTGTTTCCACGACAGAAGAGATAATAAATGGGGAAACTGGCAGACATGGATGAAGTAAGCTGGATTTAAAAAATCCACACCAAATGTGCAGTATCTTTACTGTCCATAGTGGAAGTTAGAGGAAAGATCCATATAGGTATAAATGCACTGTCTGGGCATTGCCTCAGTTTGAGGATGCACAATTAGCACAAAGTCTAGTTCAAATGAATTGTGTTAAACCGCAGTCAGGACACAGTCTATGTAGATGCTTTTGTGTTTTGGCCTTCTCATAGAGTGAGTAAAAGCACCACAAATATGCTGTTTGATTCAGATGCAGAGGAGCTTGTTTCCAAATAAAGATGGGACACCAAATCCCTGAACCATTTCATTAAACTGAAAAAATATATATTTGCATAGCCTAAAAGGAACCCTAAGTAGTTACAAACATGTCTGTTTTAGAGTGATTTTGTTGTTGCTTCAGATCAAGCAAACATGATTGATTACATTTCCTATAACTAAACTAAGTAAATGAAAGTAGAAGTACTTCCTGATTTGTCACAAATAGACCAAAGGGCTGTATCTGTGGGCTGTATCTATCTCTTAGTGTATCTATGTTTGTGATTTTTAATGGATAAATAAAATCAAACATTAGCAAACTGCAATGCTGTTACTGTGTTTATTTATGCAAGTAAATTAATACCAGCTAATTACTTAATGTGGGTCCTGTTCAACCACAGACTGTCTCTGCACAGTCAATGTGCTCTAATCCTCCAAAGTTTAATGCTGAGACATTCACTGTCCCAAAAATGCAAAAACTGTGATAAAACTCTGTAACTCATCAAGTAATAATTGATAAGATATAAATACACATTTTAATTAAATATACCTACATTAAAGATACAACTTTAAATAGGAACTAATAAGGGGAGTCTGTGTGTTTTGTAAATGCAAATATTTTCCTCAAAGTGAGAAAATAAATTCAATACTCAATGAAGTGTACTGCATTTAATTCAAGAGAGCCAATAAAGACAGGGAGCAGTTACTGTAGATTAAGCTGCCGATAGTCATTTTAATATCTGATGATCATTTGGACAGTTTTGCTCCTTTGAGGGGTCGCCACAGCAGATCATCTGCTTCTATCTCACCCTATCCTCTTCTGTCACACCAACCCTCTGCATGTCCTCCTTCACTAACATCCATGAGTCTTCTCTGAGGTCTCTCTCTTTTCCTCCTGCCTGGCAGCTCCACTTTCATCACCCTTTGTCCAGTATATCCGCTATACTTCCACTGTACATGTCCAAACCATCTCAGCCTCGCTTCTCTAACTTTGTGTACAAACCACTCAGCCTGAGCTGTCCTTCAGATGTACTCATTTCTAATCCCGTCCATCCTCGTCACTCCCCACAAAGAACTTAGCATCTTCAACTCTGCCATCCAGCTCCACTTCCTGTCTTTCTGTTAGTGCCACTGCTTCCAAACCGTACATCATAGCAGGTCCTTCCCATTCCAGGTAAACCCTCCCTTTCACTCTTGCTGCATTCCTCCACTCACTCCACCCTGCCTGCACTCTCTTCTTCACCTCTCTTGTGCACTGTCTGTTGCTTTGCTCTCATTGTACATTCTGTATAATGACAATAAAGGCATTCTATTCTTTTCTATTCTATTCTATTCTATTCTATTCTATTCTATTCTATTCTTTTCTATGGTCGACCCCAAGTATTTAACTTCATCCACCTTCATTAGCTCTACTCCTTGCATCTTCATGTTGATACATGAAAATTGATCACAGGTTAGAAAGCCTTAAAAAAAAAAAAGAAAACATTGCTTTTCATAAGTTAAAATTTCAACGTACTAACAAACTTGTGAGAAAATAACTTGAAATTTCGAGTTATTAAAAATTTTTATTAAAAAATGTCATCTGTTTCACAGTTTTTTTTACAAGTATGTGTATTTTATGTGTAATAATGTACAGCTTCAGTATTTAAATTGTATTTTCCACTTTATTTATTTTATCCGCAGAGAACTAGATTTTGTCTGAAGTGGCGCATGCACAATTTCGCTGTACCATGTACAATGACAATAAAGGGCTATTCTATTCTATTCTATTCTATTCTATTAGGTTGAAACTTTGAGATAATGACGCGAAATTCTGACTTATGGATGGCAAAAAAAATGGTGTTGTTGTTTTGTTTGTTTGTTTGGGTTTCAGTGGTGGAAACAAGCTTCCATAATCCAAGCGTTCTAAAAATGAGTGTTATTTTGAAACTCTTGACCGGAAGAAGTTTTGTGCGCTTCCCTAGAGGAAGTGCAGAGTTTGCAGCTGTTGGTCATCATGGGTGGACGGAGAGACGCGAAAGTAATAATAATCGGATGCGGGACAGCAGGTATAGCAGCGGCACAGAAACTGGTAAAAGCCGGGTTTCATCATGTGCGGATACTCGAAGCGACAGCAAGAAGCGGAGGACGAGTAAAAACGGGGAGGCTGGGTGAGCAACCAGCCCGCAGGGCTGCTTCAGTCAGCCTGCAGCTTCTCTTTACCTGTTTTCAGGGAATAAAAGAAAGAAAAAAATCTGCACATTTTCTTGCAGGGGGTCATGGTGGGATTTTTAGCAACCGTGGGAAGTTTTGTATTTCCTCACAGTACGAGTTCGTGTTGGATGTGATTGAATGAGATGAAGTTCAACTGCAGCATTCAGAAGGACTTTGGCTTTCACTTTACAGTACAACTGTATAATAACCGCTGTATGGAGAGCTGAAGTGTGGCAGAAGCTGACACGTTGCATAACTGTAATATAAAACGCCTCCAAGGCCTGTAAATAATACTACGACTGTAATAACTAACAACTGTGGCCTCTAAGGACAAGGTTCATACAGCAATACACATCACAGTGTAGAAGAAACAAAGTGAGACACGTTTCTAATATAGAAGTGCAATTTGATCATGTGATTACCAAACCAGTGCAGCTCTAATACAACAGGAGCATGGCAAAACATATTGTGAGGAATCTTTTTTTTTTTTTTTTACATTTCACGGTCTTAATGATTAAAAGTTGTTTCTTTTTTTCCTTCTGCTGTAAATCGTTCATCTGTAGGTAATAATGTTGTCGAGATAGGAGCAAACTGGATCCATGGGCCGTCCGAGGAGAACCCGGTGTTTTGTCTGGCCCGTCAGTACGGGCTTTTGGATCCAGAAGCCCTCACCCCGGAGAACCAGGCCATGGATATCGGAGGGCATTCTCCCTGGGTTCCTAGATTCTTCAGCAGTTCAGGTTCACTGATTATATAATTTATTTATTTTTTTTTGGTTGATTTAAGATTAGTAATGAGATCAAAAGGGATCTGTCCAGCAACCACACAGTTCTGTCATCAAAGACTGAGAGGTAATAGAGTTAAAGGGTCAAAAACTCTGTGGGGGTTTCTGTTTATGGGGATGATTTCATTGAACTGGATTTTTTAAAGGGGGAAGGACTCAGAGAATACTAAGTCTGTCTTGATAATCTTCATCAAATGGGAAGGAACAGCATGAAACCAGCAGCAGAGCTCTGAACTGGACAGGAGGTTAAAAAAATGATGGATGTGTGGATTTTCCTGACCGGTGTTCCTGTGTAATGTATGCAGGTCGGGAGCTGAAGGCTGAGGACATATATCCCGCTGAGGAATTGTTTGGGGAGCTGATGAATGAAAGTTCTAAATTTCAGAGTCAAAGAGGAGAACCCTGGCCCAGTGTGGGAGATTTCATACGGGCGCAGGTAAACTTTCTGGCTGAGTGTTTGTCTGCTGCAAATCAGCTGTTATCCGTTAGTGGCTTCTAGAATCACACGTGAATTGTGGGTATCTTTCTTTGCTTGTCATCTGATGTAGGTACAACAACATGCAGCAGAGAAATGGAAAGATGTTGATGCAGCTACCAGATCTCTGCGACTCTGTGTGATCAGTAACATGTTGAAGGTGGAGTGCTGCATCAATGGGACTCATAGCATGGATGAGATCGGCCTGGGGGCCTTTGGTCTATACAAGACTCTACCTGGACTGGACTGTACATTCCCAGGGTTCGTACGCCAACACTGCATTTACATAGTGCAAAAACAAGTATTTATTTTGTATGGGGAAAAAAATAAATAGTCAACGGTCAAATTGACATATACCATATCATATTATTCAGCCTGTTAATTAAGGTAATGTTAATATCTAATAAACAGTTACAGCGCCTATGACTTAAAAGTTACTTTCTTTCTTGTGCAGTGGCTACGAAGGTCTAATCCAGAACTTGATGGCAGAGCTCCCCACTGCTTCAGTGACCTACAGTAAGCCTGTGCGCTGTGTCAACTGGAACAACACAAAGGACGCAGACCCTGTGACGGTCGAGTGCGATGATGGCGAGAGGCTCGTCGCTGATCACGTTATAGCCACCGTACCTCTCGGTAACATCCCGTGCATATGACGCTATTTTCCACCTCAGTGTGTGAAATTTGAGGTTCTGAGCTATAACAGAAAAACTTTTCATTTTGTTACTTAATCAACGTTACTTTCGGCTGCTCCCTCAGTCACAAGAGGTCATCACAGCAGGCAGCTTCACGTTCTTCTTGCTTGATGCCCTTCCTGACGCGCTTGTTACGACCTTAAGCAAAACACAGCAAAATCTTGCATGTTTGCAACACCTTCACCATCATAATGTCAGGTTATTTTGGGGCTGAGTAAACTTAAAGTTGTTCTGTTAGGATATTTGAAGAAGCACCACTCGACCCTGTTCCGTCCTCCTCTCCCTCTGCACAAGCTGCACTCCGTCCAGAGGCTGGGTTTTGGAACAAACAATAAAATATTTGTGGAGTTTGAGTCACCGTGGTGGGATGCCGACTGTGAAGTAATCTTCTTGGTGTGGGAAGATGAGGTGAGATTTGTTGGCAGTGCATAAAGACACACTCATTAGCCACTTAAACTAAAAAAAACCACTTTGTTCTTGTATCGCTGTCTCAAAATGTTTGAGGTTTATGCTGGTATGCACAGAATCTAACACTTGAATATCTGTTTTATCTCTTTTCATGGCTCAGGATGCTTTGGTGGACCAGGTGCCAGATCTACAGAGATCCTGGATAAAGAAGTTGTTTGGCTTCAGCGTACTCAAACCCACTGAAAGGTCAACTGGTCACAAAATGCCAGTGTTTGCCCAACTTTTTAATATTGCACTGACTGGCGATCAGCTTGCTAATTCGTAAATTAAGAGTGCAGTCCTGTGTGTGGTTTAAACTTCAGGTATGGCCACGTTCTCTGTGGCTGGATTGCTGGGCGTGAGTCAGAGTATATGGAGACACTGTCTGAACAGGAGGTCGCACATGCCGTCACACAGCTCATCCGCAGGTTTACAGGTGAGTTCAGACAGGTCATAAACACTGGGGAATACCAAACGTTCCAGGGTCGTTATTTTCTATCTTCCAAAACTCAATAGAATGAGATTTTTTGTTATTTATGTGTGTTTAGGGAACCCTATCATCACCCCGAGGAGAATCCTGCGCTCCCAGTGGTTTCACGACCCGTGGACGTGCGGATCTTACAGTTATCTTGGAAAAGGCTGTTCCGAGCAGGACTTGGACAACTTGATGGAGCCCCTCCCACCAAAAGGATCAAAAGCACAAGTAGCTCCATATTATGTTCACACTCAAACACGTGCCCTGAGCACACAAACCACCTGAAACATTACTCAAGGTGTGACTCTTCTTCCTAATTTGCCTCTTTCAGCCCCTGCAGGTATTGTTTGCTGGAGAGGCAACGCATCCATCCTACTTCTCGACCGTCCATGGAGCTCTTCTCACCGGGTGGAGAGAAGCCGACAGACTCATCTCTCACTACTCATCCGTTAGTTCTTCTGAGCTTCCCAAAGCAAAGCTTTAAAAATAAATTCTCTTTGCCAAAAAAAAAAAAAGCTCAAATTTACTGTAATCTGAAGCTTTCCTTCACATGTGATGTGAGAGAATTATTTTTCAAATTATATCAGAGTGGATATGAAGGATTGTGTGGAAGCTGCTGACCTGAGGATGTTTAATGCATTCACTGGTACTGTGAACCAGGACAAGCAATTCACGTGGTTTAAGTATCATGGTGTGATGATATGAATAAGGGTCATGGATACATATATTTACATATGTACTGATGGACAGGCCTTTTAATGTTGACTATGCAACTTTATAATTTCAGAACTGACTGAATTACACAGTTTATAACTTTCCTCTTTTACTGATTGTTGCTTAACTGTGAATTAAACTGTAATTTTGTGATCGTATATACATTTAGGCTGAAGAACATAAATATTGAGCAAAATAATAAAGCTTTCTATTGAAATTACACTCAGAGCATTTCTGTGAAAACTTGCTGTCACATCCTTCCACAATCTAACATTTAATCATTTTTTTAAAAAGTGTATTTTAAAGGGTAATGCTTACTGTGTCCTGTTAAAAACCTTGCAAATCACTGAAAGACAACACACTAGGCTGAATAAAACTTTCTTTAAGAGGCAAAAATTAGTCATATATAGCAGAGGGTTTGCATGTTCTCCCTGTGGCTGCATGCATATTCTTCAGGTACTCCAGTTTCCTCCCACAGTCCAAAGACATGCAATTAGTGGGGTTAGGTTAATTGAGGATTCTAAATTGCCCCTAGGTGTGAATGGTTGTTGGTCTGTTTGCCCTGCGACAGGCTGGCGACCTGTCCAGGGTTTATCCTTCCTCTCGCCCTATGAGAGCTGGGATAGGCTCCAGCTCAGAGGGGAATCTGGCGGTCACCATTACAAAAGCTCAGAGATCATGCGATCAGGTTTGATCGCATGATCTCAGGGACCTGCTGGGGATTCATGGATGTAAAAGTTGACTGATGTATGCTGGGGTTTGTCCATGCAGACCTCTAGCACAATAATGTAGCAGTAATGCACCTTCACCTGCAATTAAATTGTAAAGTATTATAAACTTTTTATTGGAGCTTTGTTTGCCCTTCAGAATCAACCAAAGTCCTCCTATAGGCAAGTCTCACCCTTCGATAGTTTGAAACACTTCTCAGGATATTTATTTTTCAATTAATGTTCATTTCATTGGGTTATAAAATATGCATGTATAGAATCGCCGGTCAAATCTGATTAAAAAATAAACGCTTAAAAAGTTTACTGACTCTGCATTTTTCCCCTTGGCATTGTCCCCCTGCCACCATCGTTCACACTATTCTCGCGTAGTGTTTAATCCAATCTGCAGGGGGCAGTAATATGTTTATCCGAACCTGGGAAAAAAATAGAAGAAGTCGTCTTCATATCGGAACTAAAAAACTTGACTGCAAATTGGAGTCGGTATGTAAACAGTGTAACACATCATGTCCAGTCTTGTTTAGTGCAGTCAGTTGGGTCAGAGTAAGTTTTTCGTTAAAACAAATGAAAGCCGGTGGGTGACACATGTGGATGAATAGCAACCATGAAACTGTACCAGGCGCTCCGTAACGTCGACAAGTTCAGAACCGTTTTCGACTTCGGTGGACGGGAAGTGGCTCACTGGTTCCCCGGACACATGGCTAAAGGTGACAGCTTCTACTTCACATTAACTCCAAAATATTTTTTTTAATGTGATTTTTTTTTTTAACGTTTTTGTCAAGCAAGCAGTCTGCTTTGTAATGTTATTTCTTGGTCACATAATGGCTGAAAGTAATGATTTATTTTGTGCAGGACTGAAGCAGATGAGAGCCAATCTGAAGAATGTGGACTGCATCATAGAAATACACGATGCCAGAATATCCTTTTCATTTTTGCACAACATTAAATAGTGTCATCTTTAAAATAAATAAAATTAAATACAGGATTAACCTCGAAATTAATTCAGATTATATTGAATTGTATCAACACACAGTGTTTTCTGGTAGGTGCTGGAAGATGCTTCCTGTCTTGGCTTTTTCTGTTGTTAATTTTTGCTGATAGAAATGTTTCCAGTGATTTTCAGTTGCCTTCAACACACATGGTTCACTCAGTGGGAAAATAGACACAGGCTTTAAGATTTTTAACAATTACAAAACAACACTTATAATCTTAATTGACATACACTAGTGCCAAAAGCATTCACTCACCATCCAAATCATTGAGTTCAGGTGTCCCAATCACTTCCATGGCCACTGGTGTATAAAACCAAGCACCTAGGCATGCAGACTGCTTCTACAAACATTTGTGAAAGAATGGGTCGCTCTCAGGAGCTCAGTGAATTCTAGTGTGGTATTGTGATAGGATGCCACCTGTGCAACTAGTCCAGTTGTGAAATGTTCTCGCTACTAAATATTCCACAGTCAGCTGTTAGTGGGATTATAACAAAGTGGAAGTGATTGAGAATGACAGAAACGCAGCCACAAAGTGGTAGGTCGTGTAAAATGACAGTGGGGTCAGCAGATGCTGAGTTGTATAGTGCGCAGAGGTCGCCAACTTTCTACAGAGTCAATCCCTACAGACCTCCAAACTTAATACAGCCTTCAGATTAGCTCAAGATCAGTGCGTAGAGAGCTTCATGGAATGGTTTTCTATGGCTGAGCAGCTGCATTCAAGCCTTACATCACCAAGCTCAGTTGTGCCAAGTGTAAAGTTTGGTGTGGGGCTGTTTTTCAGGAGTTGGGTTTGGCCCCTTAGTTCCAGTGAAAGGAACTCTTAATGCTTCAGCATACCAAGACATTTGGACAATTTCATGCTCCCAACTTTGTGGGAACAGTTTGGGGATGGCCCCTTCCTGTTCCAACATGACTGCGCACCAGTGCAAAAAGCAAGCTCCATAATGAGCGAGTTTGGTGTGGAAGAGCTTGACTGGCCTTTACAGAGTCCTGACTTCAACCTCATAGAACACCATTGAGATGAATTAGACCAGAGACTGTGAGCCAGACCTTCTCATCCAACATCAGTGGCTGACCTCACAAATGCACTTCTGGAAGAATGGTCAAAAATACCCATAAACACTCCTAAACCTTGTGGAAAGCCTTCCCAGAAGAGTTGAAGCTGTTACAGGTGCAAAGGGTGGGGTGACGATATATTGAACCCTATGGATTAATGATGGGATGTCACTCAAGTGCATATGGGTGTGAAGCCAGACAAGTGAATACTTTTGGCTATACAGTGTAATTATCTTAATCGCTGGAGGCCATTGTAGTAGCAGCTCTGGTTTCACAGAACTATGCAGTTCTGTGGAAATACTAAGCACACCACCGTGAGTCACGAGCTTGTAGAACCACCTTTAGCAGCAGTAACTTGAATCATTTTGTTGCAAATGTTTGTGGAAGAACTTTGGCCCACTATAGTTTTACTGAGCCATTGCAACACGTATTCAGAGGTTGACTCAATAACAGCAGTGTGCCCATCTCACACCTGAATCCTCCAGCAAACTGCCCAAAACTTTCTCTTTTTTTTTTTAGTTTGATACAATTATAATTGTATTGCAAGCTATAACTTTTAAAAAGTAAAATAAAGGTGTATACAGGTAGAGGGTTTTTTTGTGTGTTTTCTTAAACTGAAACAGGACAGGACATGGACACAGAAAACAAAAGAGCACATTGGTATAAACACGGTGTGTGGGTTTTATTAACCTTTTGACCATGAAGTGAAACTTTTGTGCAGCAAGTGCTCTGGGGGGCGTGGACAAGTGTTTTCAGTCTAGAAGCAAACATTTACAAAGGAGAGCAAAAAAATAAAAATTAAGGGGAAGAAAAAAAAGCAAAAACAACTCAAAGCTTTGTGAATCAAAGTGACTCTTTAAACTTTGGTTAATGAAAGAGCTACAGATGAGACAGAGTTTTCACTATTTTGCCAGAAAACAAGGCGTATAGTTGTCAAAATAGGAGGTGGAACTGATCTGGGCGCTCCGCATGAGCTGATAAAAAAACCAGAGCTAACTACAGTAATAATATATTTATCTACGCTAATGTTGCAAGATAACAGCAAAATGATGTCGAGCGATTTAGTCCAATTCAGAGCTTGTTTACCAACTGGGAAAGACGGGCATTTCTAGTGCTCCAAGTCCTCCAAGCTTGTTTTCCAATTCCAAAATAAAATGTGGTCAGGTGATGATGATGTGACATAGAAAGTGTACTCATTAAAAAAAAGAAAAACATTAGCCTGTGAGGTTACTCCTTAACATGAAGTACATCCCATTCTCCGGAAGAAACCCTGTGTTTCAGGACACACTGAATGTCAGACCACATTTGCTAATTCTTAACAAGATGGACCTCGCCGATCTATCCAACAAGCAGGTACAAAGTCTGGCTGCTGTTTTAGCACACTCACATGCCGGCATCATTTTTACCGGACTACAGCTCTGGGTTTACATTTACTCTGCAGAGAATCCTGAAGAAGCTAGAAAAAGAAGGGATGACACACGTTCTCTTCACAGACTGCTTAAAGCAGAGAGATGACAACATCAAAAAGGTAAAGGTGACTGTAAACATTTCACTGTCACAGCAGTTGAACACAGATGTCTAAACTATTCCCGTCTCTTCCTTAGCTGGTGCCAATGGTGATGGACATTATTGCAAGCAAACCACGCTTCAACAGGGAGGAGGTATGCTTGCTCCAGATTGTTAACTTTGAAAACACATTAACCCACTCTGACATTTTACAATGTTTCTGTACAACCTCAGATGCCATTTCTTGCCCAAGGTATAAAGTTAGTCTAGAAAAAAATGCCACAAGAAGCAAGTTGCTCACCAGTGTCTTCAAAAAAAAATTGTTTCCTCAATAGAGTCAAAACCATATTGAAGAAATTGTTTTCCTTTGCATCTATTACAGTTTCTTACTATATTTTTTTTTATTTGTATTTATAATGCAACCACATTAACCAAAGTCATGTAAAACTTTCAGGATAAAAATTACTGCCTGATGGTGATCGGAGTGCCCAATGTTGGGAAGTCATCTCTTATTAACTCGTTGAGAAGAACAAACCTGAAGAAAGGTAAACGTAGAAAAGTTGTGGATTGAATTGTAGACTTTAATATAATTGTCACCTCCTCATTAACAAGTGTTGTAATTATACACTAATTTCAGGTCGTGCGTCTCGAGTAGGTGGGGAGCCAGGTATAACTAAAGCTGTCCTCACTAAAATTCAGGTGTGTGGAGGATGTGGTTGCCTGAGTGCATGCTATCGTGTTTTGACGGGTTCATTTTTGTGGATGGGGTGAGCATCCGTCCAGTATTTATAGCTGCTGCTGTTGTCTTCAGGTGTGTGAGCGACCCGTAATGTACCTGTTAGACACACCAGGAGTCTTGCCTCCTAAAATTGAGAGTGTTGAAACCGGCATGAAGCTGGCCTTGTGTGGTATGCAGAATATTTTTTTCCCCTCTAACATAATTATTGTTGGTTAGTAAATATGATGTGATTTGTTTGGATTAGTTAAAAATGCATTTTAACATCTTTTTTCTGCAGGAACTATACTGGACCATTTAGTGGGTGAAGACATCATCGCCGACTACTTACTCTATTCCCTGAACAGGCTAGGAAAGTTCAGGTGGGATTTTTTTTTCTCCACTATATTACTGCTGTGTGCATTTTCAGTGTATTTTTGTCTTTGTGTTACTCTTGATTGTTTACCGTATGCATGTGTTTCTGTGCAGTTACGTGGAAAAATATGATCTCAAAGAGCCAAGTGATGACATCCAGCATGTCCTCAAACGCATTGCTATCAAACTTGGAAAGACTCAGAGAGTGAAAGCAATTACTGGAGTGGGTAAGAAAGTGTTCATCCTGCACTTACTTACACATACTGCTATATACAGTGTTATTAATGATCTATTTCTCTATAGGAATAGGAAAATAACTTTAGTCTACATGCTTGAAATAAGGTTATTACTACCTGTGGAGGCCTACCAATCACAATGATAGTAACTGTTGGATTCACTGGACACCAGTCTGCTAACTCTGGCTGCATTCTGCGATTTCTACGTTCAAAAACAGCAGCGTATCAGCGTGGACTGGCTTTAAAAAAAATAATTGAGCTTTAAAATTGGTTTAACTAGCAGTTCTCAAGTCAGTATTCATTCAGAATAATAAAAAAAAATGTTTTGAACCACTTGTTCTCCACATTTGGGTTTGTTGTTGTTGTTGTTTGTTGCACTTTTCACTTGATTTTAATGGTTTAATCCCATTTGTTCCTTCTCTCTCAGGAAATATTACCATTACGATACCAAACTACACAGCAGCAGCTTATGATTTCATAAGAGCCTTCAGGAAAGGAGAGCTTGGTCAAGTAATGCTTGACTGACCTGAGTCATCCTAATGAGGAAAACTAAAGACTGTTTCTGGGTGTCATCAAGAGCATATAATCTGTGTCTGCACTGACGAGGTGCCTTTTTATTTTTGGCTTACAGATGATGTAAAAAGTCACCAAACTCCTGTGTGATTTGTAAATAAAATAAATTAATTCAACATTTATTCTCAGCTGTGCATTTAAAATACACGAGACAGGTGGCTAGCGTGGTGTAAACAAGATATTTATTGGCATAAAGACAGTGATAAACTCTGTAATTATTATTTACATTAGTGTAGCATATAATAGAGTGCACTTATAAACGTGGAACAGTCTGTTGCTCCTGAGTGTCTTCTGTAGGTAGATTTTTTTATTTGTTTGTTTTTTATTTGGAGGGTGAAAACACCATGAAAACCTTGTGAGACGTGAATCACTCCTGAGAGCAGCGGTTGGTTTGCTCATGTCCCTCTCATCCATGTCATTGTTCATACGCAGGTCTCAGCTGAATTTCAGGTGTTATTTTAAAAAAAAGGGTATGAACTGCTTAGAATGCAAAGATGATTGTGGAAAAGTAGCTTTCCCAAAGCACAGCAACTCTTATTTACTCTTATTTTATCATTCAAATCAAAGCGTAACTATTACAGAAAGAATGAAATGTTGCATTGCTTGAGGTTAGAAATTGAACAAAACGGCTTTTCCTTTATGAAATAAATAAGTCCATGTTACTATAAAATTACTAGTACTGTTTAATTTCAGGGGTGAGAAAATGCTGGTGCCAGGTCCTTTCCACTTTAATAATCCGTATAAAGTAACTAGTAACCTGTACTGCAGTATTTTATATGAACTGCAGCAAGTCCGAACTTTATATTAATATCCATTTCTGCTTTTACATAGAGATACTGAACTGAAATGAAAACAGGTCACTTTGCATTTTTTTGTGCATATTATTAAAAGTATATATATATATATTTTTTTTTTTTTAATTTGGCAGTACAGTTAAAATTGAGCAAAAGTAGCTCAGTTAGACTCTTTTAAAGAGCCATTGGCATTTTGCTGATATGTTATTAAGATTAAGCTTTTGGGGTGGAAATTAACAGTAGTTTCTGAATTATTTGTCAAAGGTGAACTCTGAGAGGTGAAATGTCACAATGAATACTGAGCTGGTAATGTAGCCTGTTTTTGGCAATTGGAATAAGTGTAAAAACATACAGTACAGTGATGTTTGTCTGATTCTGTTCTTGTACTCCCGTGTGGCCGCTCTAACTGGTCTTTCCAGTGCAGGTTCCAGCCAGTCCTGCACATTATTATCACATCCTGGATAGAAGCTCAGTCCTTGACCCAATCACAAATGTGTCCTAAAAACCACCCAAATATCTACAGTATACTGTCCAGGAAGAGTCCATATTTAGGAGACAACATTGAGATAATGACAGAAACTACCTTAGAGAGAAAAGATCCGTTTTGAGTAGAGCCTGACATTAGAGCATCAAAGTAATTGGTCCTGTTGTAGTAATCCAGCTCTTCCTCTGAGCTGTCTGCGTTGCCACGTCGGTAGGCAGATGCGTACCATTTGTCTGCCGTTAACGCCACTGCTGCCCCCGCTGCTGCCGCACTTGCCACTCTCACCGGTGATGTTCGCCCTGCCACCCTGAAGCGAGAGCGGGTCCCGCCGTAGGCGCCTCCTCCCCTGTAGGTCCCCGCTGTGGAGCTGCGGG
>JAVDPK010002094.1:9792-27158 GCA_034780415.1 Cichlasoma orientale
CTGTCTCTCTGTGTTAGCCCTGCGACAGGCTGGCGTCCTGTACAGGGTGTACCCTGCCTTGCGCCCTATGTCTGCTGCGACCCTAAACAGGATAAGCGGAAGCAAATGGATGGATGGATGGATGGAGTTTTGATAGTTGCTTAACCTTATTCAGAATGGAAATGAAATATTGTATCTGCTTGCTTTCTGTGATAGTAAACTGAGCATGTTTGTACTTTTGTGCTGCAGTTCAGATAAAAATTGTTACATTGTTTAATATTACTGATGGATTGTTGACCAGGAAATTATTCAGCAAGAAGCCAGCAATTAAAAGCACTAATTGGACACCTGGTCTTCACAACACTTCAAAGTGGAATAACAAATAGACAAAGTGGAAGCAGGCCTCATCCTCCATTTATCTGTTTCAAACTGAGAGGCCGTCAAAAGGCCCGGCAGACTCTCAGCCTCTTGCTGTGCTGCTGTCAGAGTGAGTGAGTAGAGCTGTCAGTCACACAGGTATCCAGGAAACTGTCCAGCAAGCAGTCGCTGAAAAGGAGGCGTTTCTTACAAGTTCTAAAGCGCTCAAGAGACACAAAACAGGACAAATAACATCCAGAGCTCATCACTACCTCTTCACTACTGTCAGCACACAAACACACAATTACACGTCAGTTTGAAAATTGAAATGACATTTTGTGAAAAGTGAAATGCAGGTATTTTTAGAAGTCCTTAAATTAAAAGACTTTTTTGTTTTTGTTTTGATGGATTATTTTGAAATCCTGGTCCATTAAAAGCTTTGACAATGAAGAAGAAATTGGACTTTGAACTATTTCAAAATCTAAAAATTCACGGGTTTTGGATTATTAGCTAATCAAAACAGTTCTATAAAGACACATGACATCACTTTTCTTGCATGACTTAAATTGCTGCAGAAAACATCAATGATTGTGTGAGGCTAAGTTATTGATTATCTTAATCAAACTTGATCTTAATTTTGGCAGAAATAATTGCAGAGTTATAGTCTAGAAATCAAAAATAATAAATATCAACTAGATTGTTATGCTTAATGCTGCACATCCTTGATGCACATGTGAGCTCTTATAATTCAGTATAATACAAAATCAGTTGTGGAGCCGTAGGGATAAAGTGGTGAGGAAGTGAAATTTTGTTATTGTGACAGAGGCTAACACTTTTTTTTTCTCTACAGGTCGTGAACCAAATGAACTTTCTTTGGCTCTAAGTTTTTCTTCTTCTTTAGGTTGTCAAAAAGCCGCTGTATTTGAGCATCTTGCGTGAGCCTGGCTTCATTACCAGCAACTCAAATTCAACCATGAAACTTTTCCTAAGGGTTCCTGCTTAACAAAGCTTACAATTGGCTATGGCAAGCTGATGGGGGAAAAATTATGCTGGCCAACCCAGTACTTGCAGACATAAAAGGCCAGGGAAATTGGACAACAAAAAGAATAAATGGGGTCTTTGCCTGCACGGTTTTAACCTGTTGTATAGCGTGGTAGAAATGACTGTTTGTTATTCTCAGTGCTGCTGTTCTGCTACAGTATCTCAGGCAGCCAGTACTCTGTATTTTGATGTCTCTGTTTTTGTTTGTGTGTATTGCTGCAGACTCCTCAGTGTGCTCTGTTGTAATCTGGACTCCTTTCTGCTGTTGGAGAGCCAATATAACATCTGCACCATGTTGCTGCAGAGTCAAAGAGAGAACATTGCTGTCCCAGACTCCAGTGAGGGGTAGGAACTCCAAAACACACTCATGAAAATTTATGACAAAGACATTCGTTAGGTCCATAAATATTTGGATGATGACACAATTTTTGTAATTTTGCCTCTTTGCATAGTGGATTTTAAATCAAACAAGATGTGGCTGAAGTCCAGACTTTCAGCTTTAATACAAGGGGTTTGACAAAAAATATTGTATTAAATGTTTAGGAATTAGAGCCATTGACTAAACAGCTAACTGATAAGGAGTTTCATGGCTAGGTGAGGCCGTTCCCTTGTTATTCTAAGACAGATTAAGATCTTCAATGGTCAGTTCTGTCACCTGAAATCAACCCAACAGAGCACACTTATCAGTTATTAATTAAAAAACTGAAGACAGAAAGACCCGCAATATTTATTTATAGACCTAACTCTTTGTTTTTTATTGTCCAGCAATCAGATAATTCTTTTCATTATTTTTATCAGTAGTTGATTTCTAATGTTTTTAACTTGCAAACAGAAATATTTGTATTTAATTGATCTAAATTCTGTTATAAATTCCAGCCAAGAATATATGTTAAAATGCTTATTAGTTGTACAGGATGTTGACATTTCACGGTGCCACAGTGCATGACATTTGAGTCAAAAGTCTAATAAGCAATGCAATTCATTATTTAACTAACTAAACCCAACTGATGACTTGTTAGTTCGCTTCTGCTTGGAGAGTGTGAAAGAAATGCGGCCTTATCCTGCAATTTAAACTCAGAAGTTTGGTGCTAACGATTACAGTATATATAAAAAAAAAAAGTAACTACATGTGGAAATAGCAAACAGGCCTTCTAATAGGCCAACACTCTGTTTTGCCCGGGCGTAATATAATGTGATTTGGTCAGGTGCCACCTGCTTTTCCCTGTTACATCCTTTGATGTTGCTGCTGTGACACACCAGCTACACGTTTACTAGGTGCTGAGAGATAATGGTCTCGTTTTAGAGACCTACAAAGTCTACGTTAGGATATCGGAGGGGTGGCTTTGGAATATGTCGCAGGTTTGCTCGCCACGAGTGTGGTTCGTGTCCCATTTGAACCTTTGTGTTCCCCACTTTCTTCTGCTAATTTTGCACTGGCTGCTTTGTGGCATTTTTCATGTGCTTTTTTACTTTTGCTTTCACTCGTTGGTTACATTCATGCATTAAAAACAACTTGTTTGAGAACTGCCTGATTAGGTTAAGGAAAAAGTTGTGATTTTGGATTAAAGTACACACCCATACAATTACCCTGCATATTGGAAGAAGGATGAGTATGTGGTGACACACGCATGTCACTAATTGGAAGAGTGCAGGTGTCAAAGTACACCTTGTTCATAAATGATGCATGCCAGCCACTTTGAAAAAGCATCACTAATTGATGCCCTAGAACTGGATATTTGGGGCCTCTGGTATGAGAAGTGATGGCAAAGTGAAATTGCCCCAAACCCGAATTCTTTCTTATGGCCAGCAGAGGGCGACTTTTGCAGCGATAAAAAACGATGAGGAAATTGCCCTGCTTCTCACTTCAATCTAAAAGTAAACACTTTTCTAATGGGTTTATGGTCTCAGTTGCTACTTTAAAGCCATATCTCACAGTCACTCTCTGATATTTGTTCAGTGAAGGTGTTTTGCTTCTCTGATTCACCCTGATATGACAGAACACTTTTGAATTTAATCAGTGCTCAGGATGAGAAATTGTTTGTTTGCCTTGTGACAAATATAAAATAAAATAAAATAGAACAGAAAGAAAGTGAAAAGGCCATTTTTGAGAGTGTGTGTTCAAGAGCCCTTCTCTCCTGGTAATGGTTGGCAGAGTCATGGCTGTTGGTTATGGATGGAAACGGCCCTGAAATGCCAGCTCGCATGGCATGTCTGAGTGCTGCCTCAGTTTTTGAGAGTGATGACTCGTTAATTCATCCTTCCATCTCCTGACGTCTTTTCCCGTCTTTCTCCCATTGTCATCGTGAGATTGCTATTTCTTCTTTATCTTACCCCCGCCCCCCAAAACCACATTCAGTCATCTAAACTTAACATTTTTGACATCTCACTACTGACCCTTTTCATTGTAGCTGTCTCTCTTTATTCATATTTGGTTTCTGACCTTTTTAATATGAATGACACCAGGCTTTATCAGTCATTTTATTTTACTTCATTTCTTTTAGCCATGAGCATTAATATATATATTTTTTTCTTGCTTAAAAATGTATGAAAATTCCATTTTGTGGCAAGCAGGCCCCCAGAAAGATCACTGTACAAGAAAATAGTCCTCTTTATTACCAATTTCAAGTCCAAATTGCTGCAGCTGTTAGAACTATCCACTAAGGCTGGCACCCTTCGATCCTGAAGTGCCTTTGTAATTGGAATATTCTCTGATCTAATCTGAATTTCTAACATGAAAACCCTTCTCTCTTTTCTAACTTGCCTCACAGCAGTGTACAGTTTAAGTTATTGAGAGGCTTCAAACTCTGTGAAAAGTGCTTCACAGGACTTGAATACCAAAAACTCATAGAGTGACTTCCAGTGTGGTTCCATTTTAATTTGGTTAAATTTGTCTTGGGACCTTATTTCTCATTAGGTCGCTATTTTATACAAACTACTGAAGATGGATGACCTAAAGGCTGAGATCCACGCTCATTGTTAATCTCTAACCTCCCTTCAGAAAGGGGCTGCTAAAGTTCCTGGGACTTAACTTGATGTAATAAATGTCAGTAAAATAATCTTCTCTGTTCTTCTCAGGGCTTTCATCATAGACAGTCTGTCGGTGGAGAGGAATCATGTGCTGGTTCGTGTTGGTGTGGTTGGAGGTCCATCTGAGAGGAGGCTTCCCTCTCGAGACCTGCAAGAGGTCAGCTCTGCTTTGAATCGTACTGGATTAGCGATACCTTTCCACATGCTGATTTGACTTTCTTTTTTTCTTTTTTTTTGCACAAACAAAAGTAGAATTACAGTATGTTTCTACAAACAGGTCCGAGAAAATAAAAGATGGCCTTGTTGGATACATTGCTGACAAATCAGTTTCACAAAATTTCTTTGAGGGGGTGTTTAAGTAGGGAAAAAAAGAGTAAAAGATCTAACAGGGGTTTCTTTAAAGAAAAGAGCCAACTTAATGAAAAAGCCAATGTGTTATAGCTATCATTTAAAATAATAAAGATGAGAGCAAACCCTAATTTTTTAACAAAGTTCATTCAGATACATCCTCAGGAGCAAGCTTACATTTTAAAACCGGTGCACTGGCCGTGGCTGACACTTCTCACCAGTTTTTGCAGCCTGGTGCTGATTGAACAGTGGAGTCAAATGGAGAAAAAAGGTGCCGGCTGAGTCAGAGAAAGAGAGGCCTACTAGGCCAGTAACACAGTTGTTTTGTTTTTTATCATCGTTTCATAGGATCATCTTGTCCTTTTTTTTGTTTCATAGCTGGTAAACATGGACACAGCAGGACTCAAATACACAACCTGCAGCTAGGAGGTTACAGTTCAAAAAAGGCACACTTTACTGGGAAACAAAGGTTTTGGTACACAGCAGATCAGACATGGAAAAAGCAGAGGTAGGACCCAGGGAGGGCAGGCACAGTAACAGTAAGGGGATTTTTTTTTTTAAAAAAAGGCTGGAATGCTTAACACAAGGTACAAAGATGATCTGTCACAGAGAGAATAGGACATATGCTGTGTCTCAGATCACAGTCACTGATACTACACTCGCTATTTTGAGTGCCTAAGTGCATTCATGTTATCAGTACAGCTACATGAAGAGCTCTACGAGTACCAGATGGTGTATTCAAAACAGTCAAAAAGGGCTGTTAACTAAGTAGCGGACAGGGATTGACCACCAACAAGGTTTTTGCAACAAGTAGCAGCACATGTCAGAATATGTGACAGCAGTGCTAACTAGCAATCATTGCTGCTCCGGTGTGTTGTGGTTGTTTGGTGGTAATACAGATTAACATGTATTCTTCATTATAGAAGAATTTAGTAGTATGTGTGGTCAGAGGCTCAACATATGTTGCAAGTGATTGCAAAATATGGGGAAAATGTGCAAAAATCAGGATCAGACCTCGCACAGCTTGCTGTGTTTGAGTTGAAACAGCAGTACCTGCTGAAATTCATGTAGATGTTGATGTTGATGTTGGCTGCCTTTCCTTCTGCTCTCTCAGTCTATGACTGATGGTGTTCCAATGTGTTTTTCTATCTCGGCTTTTACTGTAGTGGCAGTGTGCTGGGATCGTTCTCATGCTGAAAAATTAAGCTACTTTCAGTCAGACGCTTTCCAGATGGTGTTGCATGGTGGATCAAAATCTCACGGTATTTTTTTGCGTTCATAATTCCATCAGTTTTGACAAGATCCCCAACACCACCGGCTGAAATGCAGCCCCAAAATATGACAGAGCCTCCACCGTGTTTTACAGGTGGCTGTCGACACACACTGTTATATCTCTCTCCTGACCTCCTCTGTACATATTGAACCAAAAATTTCAAATTTAGATTCATCACTCCATAAAACCTGTCCACTGAGACCATATCTGATGAGGCTTCAGTAGATGGATAAAGGAAGGGCCCCCAATTTTTAAGGACACACTGAACATCATGCCGAGATATGCCAGGTTTTCAGCTAATAACTCTTTGGAAATCACATTGCTGGTGAAAAAATGCTTAAGTTTTTGTTTTCTGTTTCTGTGTAGATACAACACGGGTTCATCCCTTGAGTTGGGTGCCTTTTTATGCTCGAACGATTCATAGGTCAGTGTTAAGTGCCTTAATAAACAAACAAACAAAAAGATTCCCCAGAAAATGGTCAGGGCAAGGATTGGACTGAACATGAGTGAAAACTCAGCCAATGGCCAAAGGAAAACTTTGAAAGACCTTCAGAAAGCCTTGATAATTATTCCTCAAATCCATTTTCAAAATACAAGAAAGTCTGGGACCCTGGAAGCAACACAGAAAGAAATGAAGGGTTGTTCAAGACTATAGACCACAGTACTCTGTGTAGCATGTGTGATGTAGACGTGTACTAATGGAAATGAGAGCTGTGAGTAGAAAAAATAAGAATGATAACAAAGGTGGAACATAAGCTAAGACTCAGGATGGGACTTGTTTTTATTTTTCCCTTCACCGTTACTCATTCAATCAAACTCACAATTCAAGCACAAACTCATCCATCTCTATTCTGCACTGGTGCTACTCATGGTTCATTGCAGATAAAGTGTCCTCCTGATTACCGTGAGAGCTTCAGTTTTTTTGAAGCCTGCAGCTTTATTTACTCAGCATATTTTGGGATAGAAATAAATTATTTAGGTGTTGTTTATGCTGAACTGAAAACTGGAACAAATTTATGCTGAGGTCAAGGAAAGGATATGAAAGATGATTTTTTGGGGGGTGGGGTGGGGGTGTAAATTGTTTCTGTCATGTTTGTCAGGTCTGTCTTATGCCCTTCCCCTGTTATTTGTAGAAAATACAAGAGGCGGAAAGCTGTTAAATAAGTACTTAATTTGTGTGAAGTTTTCAAAACAAATAAAATAAATCCATTCTTGGTGAGACGTGAAATGAAGAAATTCACGGCGTTAAAACAATTGCTGTTACTGACATTTCTGACAGTTCCTGTCATATTTATCATGAATGGCTGATGAATACCAATCATGGGTGTAAAGCTTTCTTTTTGCATATACAAATTCAAACACTGCATTTCTTCTGAGTTTAACGCTCTGCTTCCTGTCACTTCTGCATCGCACAGATATCCCAGAAAACTCCGAGGCCTCAGTCATTAAACTTTAAGGGCCAAATTGACGGTTCGCGCAAACCCTCTTTTGATGTTGAAAAGCTACTATTGGGATTTACTGAAGAAGCACTGTGACATGTATTTACATGAGTCATACACACATTATTTGCTAAGGTTGGCAGCGTAAGCAATTTACAGCAAACTGTACAGTTGTTCTTTGACAGTTGGGGGAGGGGGCATTTTATGCCTGATGCAGTACTGATTGTTGCCATTAGGAGCATCAATTTATGTGAAATGCCACAGGAGATTTTATCATGATTGTGTAACTGGTACAAGTAGATTGCTCAGAGCTGTAAATTTTACTTTCTTGGCTCTGTCCTGTACCTTTTCAATGAGTCCTCATCTCAGATGTTTAAAGCTAACCCCCCATGTATTTTGAGTCCTTTCTTTTTAATGTAAGGGCAGAGCTAAACATGGCATGTTGGAGGGAGGGGGGTGAATATCTGGCAGCAAAGACTACTTTATAAAATGAGCAGAGAGGTATTTGGCAGGTTTTTAGTTAGATGTTAGTCTATAAGGAAAACTACAATGAGCACAAAAGCCTCTGTGTGACTTCACTCAACAGTGCACACATGCAGAGCTCTGGAACATCAAAAATCAATTTCCACGTATATTCTTTTGTATCTAGTATCGGATTACATAACATAATGAAATTGCATACAGCTATTAATGTGACTGAGATCTGAAGCATCTTAAATTATTGTCTGAATCTTGCAATGCAGTGTCGTTCAGGTGTCTTTGTGTGTAATCTGGGATTTCGTAAAAACTGATGCTGGAAGTCAGATTCCTTTGTTTGACTTTACCATGTAACAGCACATGCAAGGGAAAAAAAAGATGCAATATCCTAATTTTTGCTTAAGAAAACAAAAAACTTATAGTTAGAGGAATTTTGTCTTCAGCATCAAATGATATAGTGCAGAGGAACAACACTGAGAACACTGGAAGGGCATTGTGACAGCCCTCTGCCCTGCCTGCTGTGTGTCCCCCTCTGTTGTCTTGTAGGCTCCTTTAGGTGGAGTTAATTAGTGCAGCTGGGAGCACCTGGCCGGTCTCCCTGGGGCATTTCAGAGCTGGCTGTCTTTGCGCTTTCTCCATCTATCCAGCACCAGCTATTTGTTTGGTTGGCTTCAGTTTGGTTGTTTTAGGTTTTACACTTCATCACACACCTACCATCCAAACACTCATCTAACTGCTGGCACACTGATAAAACTGACTAGACAGCTCATAAATTTAACTATGGGTTTGTTTGTTTCTGGTTAATAAATTGGTAATTTTTTTATGCTGTGCCTCTCCCATTACTTGTCATGGCTCATGGGGCAGACCATGACTAACACTCAGAGCTCTGTTCTCCCGTGAGGGACCACTGTCTCATAGCTTTAAAGAAAGTGACTAGAGGTGCACTCCAATTTACTGCCCTTAGGTTTAATTAAACACATCTGGGTAGCTTTTGTGTAATCTTGCTGCCTAACAAACAGGATTGAAAACCTACCTGTGCCTCAGCTTGCTAATAATGTAGGGACATAAAAATTTACGGGCTAGCTCTGCTGCCTAACAGCGAGGACTCTGTTCCTCCAGGTGCTGCTGTTTCCTGCCATAGTCCAAAAACCACAGATCATTCATGACTTCAGGTTTGGCCGTGGAGGCGACTGTGGCCATGAATAGTTACCCGCCTCTGTAATTGACTAACCTGCCAATAGTGTAACCAGTCCCTTCTTCATGCTGCTCACATATTCATTACAAGTCCTAAAGCTGCATACAGATTGTGTGCCATCCCAACTTTTTCCAACATCCTCAGAGAAGCACATCATGGAGTGGTAGAGTCAAATACCCACAGGGATTATCATGAGTGGAGGGCACAGACAATTGGATAAAGAGACCCGCTTTCTAAACTTCATTAACATTTAGAGCGTGTTATTTTGGCAAGTCACATGCTGAGTTATGACCCAAAAGTTATGGTTCTTCAGAAATAAGTAATGAGAAAAATAATGAATGGCTAAATGGCAGTGGGTTATACAAATAAAGAAATAAATGAAGGAGGATAAGAAAGAAAAAACAGAAAGGGGGGTAAAAAAGTGATGGCACATAAATATAAACAACCATTTTATGAGCTGCTACCAGCTCAGAGCCAAACAATTGTTTAGTAATGAATTGTCAACAAGCCACTGTTTAACTGCGCGACACTATTCATAATTTCTTGTGTTTTAGAAATACTGTCATCATACATTGTCACAAGATTTAGTACAATCCAGTGAATTACCAACAAATGCTGGCAGTCCAGCATCATAATCAAAAACCTCGATAAAACGCCACAACTGCTGTTTAGTCAGAGCAAAATCGAGATAATAAATGAAAATAACATGACTCATGCAAGTCCGAAAAGGACATGCAGTGTTGTTCAGCACAGCTTGACATGTCTGTATTGTTATGACATTGCAAGCGTGTGAATTTTAGCATACCTCATTAAAGCCCGTAACGAGCAGTCATCAGGTTTCTTGATCTGTTTGCTATAGGGAGAACATCCTTACCCTTGGCCTATGTTTTCATGCTATCCTCTGCCTCGATGCTACACTTTGAATCCACCAGAGATCCTACATACCTCACCGGGTAAGAGAAACATTGATGAACTCACCAATAATGACTTAACATTATTATGATTTTTCACCTATGGTCTTTTCTCTGTGTACAGACTCTGAGATCAGTGCGTTTCTGACTTCATGGAAAGACCCAAAGAATGATGAAATCTGGATGGAAGCCTGTCGAAAACTGTACTGCAAAGTCATGATGTCAAAACCCAACACACTGACCGGAAAGGGTAAGCCGCTGGTTCTCTGGGTTTCTGTGGCTCTCATATCTCGTTAGAGGTTTTCATCTTTGAATGTAGCATACTAATACTAATAATAAATCTGTTGTAGATTGCAGAGGAGATGCTCTCTCAGCAATGACTAAGGCGTGGAAAGAAAAGCTGTAAATTACCGCTTTAAAGTAAAGATTTTCTCTTAAAGTGTAAGAGAAATAACAACAGCATAGAAAAGCTAACCAAAGGTCACGAAGAGTGCTTCACGTAGTGCACTTGGTATTTGAGTGTTACTGCTTGAGGGTGGTGATAATGCATTTCACGCTGTTTAATTTCAGACAAAAGTACCAAAAAGGAGAATAACATTTTCATTTTACAAATAAATGGTTAGCAGCAATACTCACACCAGTAAGAACACGTAAGAGCTACCAGTCTCAGAAAGACCTGTGAAAAAACTTAAATGAATCACACTTTTGAACTATTTTGTAACTACAGCTCTACCTTCCGTGTACCTGCTGCGTTTGCTTGAGCTCGTTTTTTTCCCCTTGTCTTCTTTTTTTGTTTAAGACAGCGCACGGGTAGTCTCTATCTAGGAACAAAAGGAAGGAGGATAAAAAAGCTGGTGGTGGGTTTGATTGTGAGTGTTTTGTGAATCAGGGATGAGGGGACACATTTAAATTGCAGACGGGAATACCAACGAGTTTGCTGGCTGAATAGGTTATTGTTTGTTCTTATTGGTGTGACTGTAAGCATGTAAAAAAAAAAGATGGGATCATACAGAAAAACCGCACAACAATGCTGCAGCGCAGAAGAAGAAGGTGGAGCTGGACAGCCAGTTTTTGAGAAGTTAAGATGGGGAAAGTGATTATTGTACTACATGTTAAAATGAGATACAGAATTCTAATGGGGAGAAAGTAATTTTGCTGTTACGGACGAGCGTGAAGATGCACGCGTCTTCCCCGTATCTGAAGTGAAGTGCAGCTGTGTGTGATTTAACGATCGTTTGTAGTGAGGGCGTAGAGAAATGGAGTACGTAGCCCTGTGGGACTGAAAATAATGGTGGGTGACAGTGAATTGTCAACTTTAACTGCTTGTGCTCTGCTGGAGAGGAAGTTATGGATCCAGTGGTGCTGCAGTTAGTTTGGTTACTTAATGGTGCTGGATTGATGGTAGGAGTAAAGTTTATTTATATGTCTTGAAAGGTGAGAATTTACACCTTCAAATCACATTCAAATAAGCTCTAGTGGCTTTCACATGAGCCTTATTGACACAAATATTTATGTTTCTTTAATGCCAAGGATAGTTTGGGCAAAGCTTCCTGAAATGCTTCATAAATGCATCCGATTCAACCAAGACTAAAGAACTGACTTGATTGGGTCTTTGCTGTTTTACAGTAACAGATTTGGCTGCCTGACAGAATGTTTAAATTACTACAAATAACCCATAAAGTTTAGAGTCTAAAACAGTTGTATAGTAACAGTTCCAGTGGAAAGAGAGAAACCTGAAAAACCTTCCACTGGTGGATCTGTGTGATGTGTGAGCAGTTATTTTGAATTTAGTAGCTATATGAATGGGAAAGCAAAAACTAATTTCATTGGTCACTGGGGCACGACTTGGACTTCATGTATAGAATCCAAAGTCAACTCTAATAACAAATCACGTCAAAGGTTTGGTGACATTGCCCCAAATTAAAATTTAAAAGGACTTTATCCCTTCAAGTTGTGCTTCTACATTATTATGGCTTCATTTTTTAATCATGCAAATGAAAAATGTTGATTGATAATGAAGCAATGAGTTAGGACAGATGCAGGGTTTGGATCGGAGGGGGCTCCTGGGCCTGGCAGATCCCCCTGATACCTCAGAGAGAGGATGATAAGTGAATGGGAGCAAGAGCAAACACATGTGAGCAAACAATTAAACTGTGCTACTGTGCCAGAGGAAAACAGCTTTTTGTACAAAAAAGGTTTTCTTTAAATGCAAAATCATCTTTATCCTGTATTTTTTCCTACTCTTGTTTTTCAGTGGGAAAATCATCGCTTGTCTTGAGACTCTGTTTTACCAATTAAAAATTTTAGATGTGAGCCCATGAAATCCAGAAAGTCCCTCCTGCACTTATGTTAAAAAAAAAAAAAAAGTTTTCACAGGACTCTGTACACCCTTACTGCTTCCATAGGAATTAAGAGGGAAATTAGCAGCCAAATGCTGCTAATCTAATGCACTTGATTAGCTGATCATCAGCAATTGCTCTGTAGCATTCAGGTATGTGTTGATACAATGCCACAATCTTCCCAGGAGTGGACATCCCAGTAAAATTCACCCCAAAGCCAGACCAGCTCCAAAAACGCTCTCTGAACTCAGAGAAATTGTAAAAAATTTAAGAGCTACAGCTCAGTCTCTACAAACCTCAGGTAGCATGCTAAATGTTAAAGTAATGACAGTACAATTAGAAGAAGACTGTAGAAGACGAGTATGGCTGAAACTGAGTTATGTAATAGGGTAATGATCCCAAGCACAGCAGCAAATTTACAACAGAATGGCTGAAAAAGAAAAGAATCCAGGTGTTGCAATGGCCAAGTCCAAACCTGAGCCTGATTGAAATGCTGTGGCGGGACCTTAGGAGAGCTGTGCATAGGTAAATGGCTGCCCAGAAACCTCAATGAACTGAAGCAATGTTGTAACAAAGAGTGGGTCAGAATTCCTCCACAACAATGTGAGAGACTGACAAAGTCATACTGAAAACAATTAGTTCAGGTTATTGCTGCTAAAGGTGGTTCTACAAGCTACTGAATCATGGGGTGCATTTAGGTCTTCACAGGATTGCACAGAGTCCTGTAAAAGCTTTGTTTTCCACACAACTGCACAAGCCTTTACTATACAGAATCTGCAGCCGGAAGGAGTCCACCTTTGTTTCCATACTGCACGCACAAGGTCAAATAAATCATTTTTTTCAATAACTTGATATCAATATGTGTAAATTGTGTAACAAAAATCCATATGACACAATCTGAAGGTATTTAGGGTTCCTTATTTAACCGCCTTATTTGCTGATGCCTTTATTGAAATTCAGGTGCACGTCACACTTTTCCTCACAAGATTACATAAACCTGATGTCCATGAACCGTTTAAGAACTCTTCATCAATGCCGTTGACAGCCACTGTGAAATTGCACCTACGCTTACTTTTCCTATGTAGGAGTAAATAGCTGTGATTCAACAAAGATGAAAATGCATTCAAATGAAGGAGGGCTCACAATCTTGTCATTAATGCATGTACCGCACAGTGATTGCTTCCTTTCATCAGTACACTGTTGAAGCTTGTAAAAGCATCTACTCCACGGCTCATTTGAGGCCTTTCACTGGAAGACCACGATCAAGATTTATTATCATTTAGCCTCTCTCTGCCATCGAAGTGCTATTTCATGTCGCGCATCATTTACCGCGTAAAACCTGGCATTTCACTTTTCAAGAAACATTCAATGAAGGAAAGGTTTAATCTTTTATGAACTGACTACTAAATTAATCTGATTTCCTGGGAAGTTTATTTAACACGTGTGTATTTCTGAATATGAAGATGCGGTGATTATCACTTGTCTTTGACAAGCGCCTATTCAGCTGGAAGATGATATTGATTATGCTATCTCTTGGTCGAAACACTTACAATTAGAACTGTTTCATGTTCAATACCTCACTATCTTGTCAGCTTATCGATTCCCTAATTGGTTTCCCTCAGCAGCATATCAATGAAATGCATTCACTCGTATTCAGAGTCACTGAGCTGCAGAGTGAATAGTAGGTTTGATCAGCCCGTTTAGTCTTTTTTGAATTTGTAGCCTGTGAAATGTTCATAAGGCTGTGCCACTGTGTTTACAAAACATCTTACACTTCACTCAGTTCGCATATTTAGTAGTATAACAGTACAAAAGTGCACCTGCAACCCTGTGGCAAATGCTAAATGGACTGGTTCTTATTTAGCGCTTTTCCACTCAAACACTCAAAGCGCTTTATGCACCATTTCTCATAAAGTACACACATTCACACAAACACTTTCTATGTACTTTCTATCTAACATTCTCTCTCTCTCTCACTCACTCACTCACTCACTCACTCACTCACTCACTCACTCACTCACTCACTCACACACACACTCCAATGAACTGGCTGCTCCAGTCGGCATCCTTGCCCAAGGGTGCAGACTGGATCGAACCACCAACCTTCCGATTAGTAGATGACCTGCTCTACTTCCTGAGCCACAGCCACCCCCTGTGCAAGGTAGAAATAAGTAATATAAGACCCATACAGTGTAAGATTCAGTAGGATAAGCATCACAAGGGGGACAGCAAATCATTTTTCAGCACAATGCAAATGCGAGGAATAGAAATCACAATACGGCTACAAAGTTAGTCTTTTCTCATAGAAAATGTTCTCAGTTCTTTTCAGATATTTCTATGTGATCCAGTCTCAAACAAAAAAAACATTTTTTGAATATTTTATTAAACTTTTGTAACATTTTATACCAAAGCTCAAAAAAGAAAACAAAGAACAGACAATGGATGGAAAAATATTAATCAAAGGTAGCCAGTATGAAATAAGACCCGCACAAGTAAACAAATACTACACAGCAGCATAAAACAGCCTGAGACTATGATCCATCCAACAATTCAAAGAAAGGTTTCTCGGTGTCTTGAAATCTGATATAAGATCTGCCTTTACCAACCAAATCCAAATCCAAAAAACATAGTTGATTTCAATTTGGCCAACATCCCCTACACGGCTGTGGTCCTGTGTACCTCTGGATGACTTCCAGTGCTTCTGCTATGTCTCACTTTGACTGCTTGCACTTGTGCACCTGCACTTTCTCCACGGACTGCAAATGTACGCAGTGCATCAATTTCTCTTTCAGACTGACATAACTTCATGTCAAGGGTCATGACCAGTAGTAAGCTTTGGGTCAAACAGTAGCTTACACTGCAGGATTCTGTAGTGTCAAAGGTGCTACTTCAGGTGATTTTTGACTTTCACACACAAGTTACAACAATGCAGTAGGTTACTGTACCTGGCCACTGTGCTGTAGAAGGCTGGTGTTGTATCATCTTTATTACTGTTTCTTGTTGCCTCATCACCCAGTGTTCCTCTCTTATTTCCACAATTAGATCTTCAGTGACTGTGGGTGGTTCTTTGCACAGGCGTGTGAAATGACACTAAAAGCCATGCTGACATGGTTTAGTCAGTGACAGTCAGGGCCAGCGAAGCCACAAATTGATACGAGCAGATGTACATTTGCAAAGCTTACATGATGGTATTGCTGCACATGTTGTTTTTGTTTTTTTGTTTTGTTTTTTCAGCTGAGCTATGATTTTCTGTGACAGAAATTTTCATCCTAGATGTGAGGCAGCGTTGTTTTTAAACTATTATACATGGCTCAAAAAGCAAACAGAAAACTTAAAGGAACACTTTTTAATCAGAGTACAGCAGTTAAGTAGCAGAGGGGGTTGTTAATCAGTTTCAGCTGCTTTGGTGTTAATGAAATTAACAACAGGTGCACTAGAGGGGCAGCAACGATACAACCCGCAAAACAGGAATGGTTTTACAGGTGGAGGCCACTGTCACTACTGGTAGCATGAGGCGATCCTACAGAGGTTACATAGATGGTCCAACTTCTCCAGGATGCACATCAGTATGTGGCACTGCCAAAAGCTCAAGAACATGGAGGAGATTCCAGGACACAGGCAGTTATTCTCGGAGAGCTGGACAAGACCATAGAAGGTCCTTAAACCACCAGCAAGTCTGGTATCTGCTCCTTTGTGCAAGGAGGAACAGGATGAGCACTGCCAGAGCCCTTCAAAATGACCTCCAGGCCACTTGTATGAATGTCTCTGACCAAACTATCAGAAACAGAATTCATAAAGGACGTCCTCTGGTGGGCCCTGTGTTCACTCCCTAGCACTATGGAGTCCGATTGGCATTTGCCATAGAATACCAGAATTGGCAGGTCCATCACTGGTGCCCTGTGCATCTTACAGATGAGAGCAGGTTCACGCTGAGCACATGTGACAGACATGAAAGGGTCTGGAGAAGCCGTCGAGAACTTGATGCTGCCTGTAACATCACTCAGCATGACTGGTTTGGTGGTGGATCATTGAAGGTCTTGGGAGGCATATCTATGGAGAGGGACACAGACCTCTACAGGCTAGGCAACTGCACCCTGACTGCTATTAGATATTGGAATGAAATCCTTGGACCGACTGTCAGACCCTACGCTGGTGCCGTGAGTCCTGGGTTCCTCCTGGGTTCCTCCTGGGTTCCTCCTGGTGCACAACAATGCCTTGCCTTATGGCGAGAATATGAAGGCAGTTCATGTAGGATGAAGGAATTGTAGATTGATAATTTTCATTTTGATCAAACAATGTGGCAGCGTTTTGTTCACAACACATTATCCGGTCCATATCAGTATAGATATCCAGCACAATTTTTTCCCCACTGAGATCTGATGTGTTTTCAAAGTGTTCCTTTAAATTTTTGGAGCAGTGTATCTTTTATTAGCATTTATAATGCTAATGACTCTGTGAGAACTGAACACACTGTGTCGCCTACTTGGAAAGTATCTGTCCAGTCCTCTTACAGCTACTTAATCGCATACAAAACAGGATCAACCCCACAGTTTAAAAATAGTTAGAAAAAAAAAATCTATTTGAATTTTTAAATTGGATTTTCTTTGAACACAATATTTAATGCAGCTCTCCTAATGCATAATTTTTTTATGTGCATGTGTTTTCTCCTCAGTGCTGGCTGACCTTCTTGAGAAAGTTGTGGCCCATCTATCCAATTCTGCCTCGGAGTGCTTCTTCTCTCCAGCTCAGTACAAAGGTCAGTAAGAAGAGCGCCCCCCCCCCCTTTAGTTCAGTCAAGGAAAATAACTAAAGGGCACTTTGTGGATCAGTGAAGTAAGACATTCTTGGTGCATGGGACATAAGATGACAATACTGATTTGGTTAAACACATTCTGCGTATTTTAGAGTGACCTTTGGTGTGTTTTTGTTGTGGTTGTCATACTAATCAGCCACTAACTACCAGCTGCAATGGTAGTTTAC
>JAVDPK010002094.1:29206-40332 GCA_034780415.1 Cichlasoma orientale
GTAGAGGACCCGAGCTTGAAGGGCAAAAAGACCGCCCGTAGGGGCGAGCTGGGATTTTTTTTTTTTTTTTATATATAAAAACATAATAAGTACATATATGTTTATTATATATTTATTAAGTGTAGACAACTGTTAATACCAGTTGGATATTTTTTATTATTAAAGCTGAAACATATCATCAAAGAGGCAGGTCAGAAGTTGTTGGATGCTTTATTTCTGGCAAATTTAACAAAAGCTTACAGTTTGTTATGGCTTTCTATACTCAATACATGCTCCGTTAATCACAGTTATATTTCAACCACAGTCACTGTTTAACAGTAAATCTAATTTCCTTACACTTAGTTAAATATGGCTCAATTACTGTATATCCAGCAAGGGCACTTAAGCTATTAACAGATGTGGGTGTGAAATACTGAAATAACATTAATAGCGCATTAGATGCTAAACTGCACTCTAGAAAATTGACAAGTGCTGATTATTGTACAGTAAGATTTTCTGCATCATTAGTTGAAAATTTTTTTTTGTTTATTAAAATTGAAGTATGTAATGCCAATAAACGTACTTACATACAATACCTTTTCTAGAAATAAATCTTCTCTGCACGCAAACTATGCACAATTTATCCATTTATAATCAATGACAAAGCCTTTGGATGTACACACATCCAATTTTTTTTTGTGTGTATTTTTGTCCTGAATGCCTAAATCTAAATGATTGAGGTGATCAGATACAAAACAAGCTGCTGCCAAGTTGGACATGAAGACCAATACATTGTGCAGTTCTCTAATGGTTACTCAACAAACCAAGATTTGTTTCACTCGTTGGACTTTTATGCTGTTTATTTCAAGTGCTTTTCAAAGGACATAAAAAGGTACGATGGTGCACTATAAAAGGCAGGTGATCTAAAACAAGGCAGAATTTAAAATAAAAGATAAATGGAAGGTACATAAAATAAAACTGCTTCAATGGAAGAATAAAAAGTTACAAGACAATGCTCTATTTGAATAAATAGCTCCATATTTAACCCAGTGAAAGCAAAGGTTTAAGCTGCAGCTTAGAATGTATGACTTGGTGGAGGCACAAGTTTTTTCTGAAACATTTAATCATTTAAAACATTTAAAAATTTTTCATAGGACTCTATGCAGTCCTGTAAAATCCCAAGTTCACCGCATTATTCAGTAACTCATAGAACCACATTTAGCAGCAATAACTTGAAGTATTTTCTCTATTTATCTCTGACTTTGTGAGTCTCTCACATCGTAGTGGAGGAATTTTGGTCTTTCTATACTTCGCCTGGAGGTAAACGTGTTTCCTTATATAGAGAAACGGTTTCTAAATGATTTTACTAACATACACATGGTGGCAGGAACAATGGAGGCCTGTACACGGTTCATAAATCTGATGGTGATTTTGCATATGCACTTGTTTCTTGGGCAGGCAAAGAATGTTTCCACACACATATTAATAAATGAGGGCCATTGTTCCAGGAGTCTTGTGGTTTGTTCAGATGCAGCTTGGCAAACCTAAACCGTGCTGCTTTGTTCTTTTTAGGGAAGGTTTCTCCTGGCAACCATTCCAAACAAGCCATACTTGTTCAGTCTCTTTCTAATTGTGCTGTCATGAACTTTAAAATTCAACCTGCTAACTGAGGTCTGTAAAGTCTGAGCTGTAGCTCTTGGTTTTTTTCTCTGAGCACTGCACAATCTCAGATGAATTTGGGATGAATTTGCTGGGACATCCGCTCCAGGAAAATTGTGGCCTCGTGTTGTGCGCCCCAGACCAGCAAACTGTAAAAACCCCTGCTTTTATAGAGGTGCTCACACTTGCTGATGATCAGTTAATCAAGTGCATTTGATCAGCAGCACCTGGCTGCTGCTCGCCCTCTATGGAAGTAAGGGTGTAATTAGTCACAGTACTTGAAAACTTTACTTATTTTGGTTTAATGTCACACAAACTATTTCAGTTGTTTCTGTAAGCATACCATCTATATTAAAGTAATGTAGACTGGTTGTGAATGGTTAACCTATAGACTCGGATGTTTTATATGTCCAGTGTGTAACCAAACTGGGTTATTGCCATACAAATGAACATTCTTCATGCTCATGGTGTATCGCAATAGAAAGTTTTGAAACAGTCAGATTTGACAGACTTGATTAGTAAAGTCACCCCAAATGTCCCTGAGCTGCTAAAGAAAAGCTATTAAGAGAATGCATGAGAGTGAAAGCATTCAGTTGGATCTATGAATTAGTAGACAGTCATTTGTGGCAGGAAGACAGCTAATAAAAGGCAGCATCTGTCTGTAGTGCTGAGCCTATCAACACAAAGGCGTGAGTCCTCTGGGGAGCGATGAGGAATCTTAATTCTGGGTGTTTGTTTTGATGATTTATTTATCTAAATTCACAAACACACATCAGAGTTACTTATTTTTCCACTTTATGATATTTATTTGTTTTAGACTGTCTCACTTTTTTTTTTTTTAATGCTTCAAATTTTTGGGATCAGTCACATCCATTTGCATAAATTCATTAACGCAGAGCTGTTCTGGAAAATAGTCTACCCACATTTTTACATGTCAGACTGTTGTTGCTAATATTTTTGCAGCCCTTCTCTCTGAGAGCGATTTTAGATGTGAGCTTCGTGATGTTTCTGACACACTTTGACGTGAAAATTATCGATAGATTTTAGTAGTAAATCACATTTGAGGTCAGGCCATCTAACGACAACATTCTGTATAATGATGCTCAGATATCCAAGTAAAGTTCACTGGTGAATCTGTATATAAAGTTTATGTTCTAGATGGCTACCAAGCCACAAGACTTCTAGATGGGCTTCTAGATTAACTTTGATTTTATACACGCACTCATTTTATCTCTAAAAACTAGATTTATGTCCACACAGTGTGAGTGACACGAGTACACAGAAACAGAGCTTTTTTTCCATTTTGCCCTGTAATCTGCCTCAGTTACAGCAGCCTCTAAAGGAGACCAGATAGCGGTCAGGACTCTTGTTGCATTCTGCAATCTGCCAGTTATATTTGAGTGTAATTGTCTGCATGTGACATGGAAAAATGCCCAGTGGGGATTGGCATTGACTAGTCAAAGCCATTCTTCCCAGCTTGACACTCTCATTGTATAAAGAGAGCAGGCTCATTTGCTGAGTGTTAACTGCTTTCAGTTCACCATTCAGAGTTGTATCTCATCACCTGCCACGACACTGACTCCTGAAGGCAGCTGTCCAACAATCCCATTTATCTCAGCTCCCTGTTGAAATTTGGTTACCGCATCCCATAAGGAGAATCTTTTTATGTTGCAGATACCCGTACATTCTTAGATAAAATCATCACTTAAAATCATTTTTTTCCCCACATGGTTAAACTTTTTTTTAAGGGCCTGCTTTTAAGTATTGCATGAAAAACATAAAGTATCAAAGTTGCACAAATGGAGATAAAGTTTTATTAAAAAAAAATAGAGAAATACCACATATTTTAGAGAGCATTTTTGCTGTTCAATGTACAGCAAATGCACTGTGCAAGAAAACATTCTAGTTCATTTAAATACTGCGCACTGTATAAGCAACAGACTACATTCAGTGAGCAGTCAACGGTGAGCGCTTTCTAAAGCTTTTAGAAAACTGTGGTGCTTAAATGTTAGGACACACTCTGAGGACACTTGTACTTTATGTGATTATTTCTGTTCTATGCGTGTTTAAATTTGTACTTCACGTTCATTTCCAGCTGTGGAAATACTTCACTGTAAGTGCAGATAAAGTAGTAAAAAAGTAGCTTCACCTTGACTAGTAACAGTAATATAATCCTACTTACACACTGTGTAAGTGCTAATGAGGATGGGGAAGGGTAGAAGAAGAATATCTGGGTGTCAAAAGAGCTTACTATAAGAACTAAACTCCGCATATTTAAAACCAGTGTGAAGTCTGTTCTGCTCTATGGTGTGAAAACCTGGAGAACGACTAAGAAGACACAGAAGAAAATCCAGAACTTTATCAAATGTTGTTTTGAGACGAAAGTTTAGGATTTGCCGGAAGGACAGAGTCAATAATGAGGATCTATGGAAGCTTGTAGTGGAGGAGCCAGTACCACTGCAGACAAAGAGGAGAAAATGGAGGTGACAGGTGCACACCAGAGGGGTAACAGTGAGACAACCCCCAGAATAGGAATGGTTTTACAGTTGGACACTAGCATTTTTACCACCTCAGGTTTTTCACTAGTTCTGTATTTGGCTAGGGTGTCACTAGTGGTAGCATGACTAAATATCTAGACCCTAGAGGTTGCACAGGTAGTCCAACTCCTCCAGGATGGCACATCAATACGTGCCTGTCATGGCCCTAACCTAATAGACCCACAAAAACTACTAGAATCAGATGCTCAGGGTTTTTTATTATTCATACAAATTTGGGAGCAGAGGAATTGCTGAAGGTGGAGGAAATCTGACCAAGCACTGGAGACGGGAGTGATGTCTGTGAAGAGAAGGAATGACTGTAACTACGGAGCCAGGTGAGATAACTGGGGACTAATAACGAAAACTTAGATCTTTACATTACGTGCAGATGAGCTGGGATGTGAGACAAATCCAAAACCAGGAGACAGATCCAAAACGAGCTGCCGGGTACAAGTGGAGAGTGGGTAGGCAGGGGAGGGCAGCAGTAAGAGAAGCAGGTTAGGGCCAGTAAATGAAAGATGGTAATTTCCCCAGGCGGTGAGCCGAGCTCCTCTAACGGACTCCTAGAAGGAACAAAAACTCAGGTCAGAAATACAAGACAACGACGAGAGCACAGGATAAACTGAGCCTGCGCTTCACCGTGGAGGACGAACGAACTGGCGGAGAACAACTGCCCCGGCTGGCCCTCAAATACCTCGCCGTCAATGAGCAGATCGCTCACAGGTGTGAACTCCGGCTGCCATGGAGGATGCCAATCCCACCCATCTTGTCATCTAGAAGGTGAACAGACAGATGAAAACCCCCCATACCAGCCCGGCACCATGACAGTGCCATTGTCAAAAGATTTGCTGTGTCTTCCAGCAAAGTCTCAAGAGCATGGAGGAGATTCCAGGAGACAGGCAGTTACTGGAGGAGAGCTGGACAGGACCGCAGAAGGTCCTTAACCCATCAGGAGGACCGGTATCTGCTCCGTTGTGCAATGAGGAACAGGATGAGCACTGCCAGAGCTACAAAATGACCTCCAGCAGGCTACTGGTGTGAATGTCTCTGATCAAACAATCAGAAACAGACTTCATGAGGGTGGGCTGACATTGTCAGGCATGCATACAAGCATGTGGGGGCCATACAAACTACTGAGTACCATTTTGAGTTACTGCCGTGAAACTTTGGCAAAACGGACTAGCCTGCCACATCGTTTTTCACTTTGATTTTTGGGGGTGTCTTTGAGTTCAGCCCTCTGTAGGTTGATCATTTTTCATTTCCGTTTCTGAATGCTGTTGCATCCTTTGATTCCTGACACATTACCCATGTTTTCCCATTGAGATCTGATGTGTTTTAAAAGTGTTTCTTTAATTTTTTTGAGTATATTTTCCAGAGGTAGACGTTTTAATGTTTGTCCTAATGAGTCTATTTTTACACTGTGGTAATTTTACTTAAGGAAGGATTTCTGTCACAGATCTCGTGTTCTGATAGTGTTTGAGGTAGAGTTCGTGGCATGAACATACCAGCATGCTGGACTTTAAGGTTCAAATTAGAGCTACAAGGTACTTCACATGCTCTCTGTAGATGTGCCACAACCACTACCATGATGTCATCCCCAAACTAGTCATGAGCGATGTAGGCGCCCTCTACTTGGTTTCTTGCATTAAAATGGAGATTTTTCACAGATGAGCAGTTTTGGAAGAATTGGGTTGTGAAATTTTCTGGTTTTCTTTCCTCACATGTTCCATGGGACTAGCCCACTTCAGAGGGATTCACACTAGTGGCAACACTGGTTTAGGTGAGCACACTACTGGACAGGAGGTAGCATCCTTGCTGTTGCTGAATGCTCCAAACTGTTAGCTGTGTTATTTTCACATTGGCAGAGTCCGACATCTTCCGGTCTTTGTGCCAGGGAGCTGGCAGGTTACATGTTCAAAAGCATTGTGTCGGACTTCTGCATTCTCACATGCACTTCTGATGATGTCTAGAAAAGCTGAAAAGTTGGGTGTTTCAACTTTTATGACCGTGTTAGTCTGAAGGTTGAGTTAGGTCATTCATTTTTGATTTTGCAGTTCAATCCTAACTCAGAATTCCCTTGCTTGCTTGCTTGTTCTTGAGCTTTCAACCGGGTCACGCAGTCCTCAGAAAAATTCTCACTTTCACATCTATCTTTTCACAGCTGCACACATTCTTGGCTATATTGTTGTAGATGATGTATCCTCATATCACTAAATGGTTTCATAGCTATCTCTCGCTCTACGAGGCAACTTTCAGGTTTCTTTATTTTCAAGATTAGTTTTGTTTTAATTTCTCTGAAGCACGGGGGATTGCAATGGGAACTAAATCAGCTTAGAGCTGCGGATTCGTGATATTACTCTTCATAATCTTCACAGTTACACCTAAACTAAGCACAGATTGTCACAACTAATGTCAGAGATAAATTGGACGTGCCACCTTTCATAGTGTATCTTGTTAAATGGTTGTGATTATAGTTATTAGAAACTGCAAAATGCACTCTGGTGGCTCAATGCTGAGGAGAGAGAAATGGGCAGGGAGGGAATAAATACAACAAGAAGAGGATTAATCTCCATTACACAGTAATTGCCATCAGCTAGAGGTTTTCGCAGATTTTAATATATAAGGAGAGAAGAGTGAGAGAGAAATTACAGAACCAGCAGTCCTGGCGTGGATTCATGCCCTCATCAAAAGCTATTTTCTCTCAATTAATACAAGATTTGATGGCCTGTGATTAATCCACATTGGTCAGCTCTGATATTTTGAAAGGCAACCATGTTGAATTATCACTTCGATATGCAGATTAGAGCTACTGTTGTCATCATTTCCCTTGCATTTTTCTGCACCATTAGTCTGTAAATTGGATTTGAAGTTTTCCCTGCCATTGATGGTGTCTGGATAATACTCATCACATTAATTGTTGAAATGTTCTCATCATCTTACCATAAACTGTCTGAAGCGGGGGATCCATTTGCACAGATGCAATAATATTCATTTTCCCCAAAGCCAGGAGGCAGTGGAAACATCTTCCAAAACAAAATGTTAGTCCTCCCACAGTTATTACTTCATTCATTGTTCTATCCGCGCAATGACAACTGTAACTCCAAAAACTAATATATTTTTTTATAGGTCTGAACAAATAATGGCACTAAGTAAGAGCCCATGAGAGCTGCTAGTCAGACTGATTGCAAACGAGTCGTTTGCGCATAAAGCTGTGGCGTGTGGCTCTAAAGCTGGCCTGTATTTTCAGCCACTGCAGCCTCACCGTGTGAGTCACAAGAAGAAAAGGCCTTGCGATAAAGAGCTTTGTCACTTCGTTTTTATTTTTCTTCTTCAAAACTCCGCCACAGCCCCTGAACTCCTGAGTTATGACTCTGCTGCTCTGCACTGTCAAAACGCTGCTGTTAAATTACCCATGGCTGACTTTTAGTGAAATTACCCAAGTCACCTTGATGCCACGCTACCTCACAAACATCACAATTAAAGCCAAACGACCGCTGTAAAAGTGCCAGCCACAAAGTTACCTAGATAAAACATCACATCTCTGGTGTCTTGAAAGTAGCATTTTACGATATGCTGTCATGTTTTTCCGTTTTCCATGGCGATAATATACGCTGTTGGTGATGTATAGGTAAAAATTCTTTTATATACCCTCTTATTGGGAAATGCCTTGCTTGGTAATAACCACACCTTCTTTTCATCCTGTTTTACAGCAGAGGAGAAGACTGTGAAGAATGCCGTATTATCATCTGCGGAGCAGCTTGGAGTCAACACCTGTCTGAAGTATGTAAAGGGATTTTCTTTAGCTCATAAACCCTTATTTAATTAGTCTTCTTACAGCAGACGGAGAGCCTGCTGCATATAAACTATATCAGTAAAGTCTTAGAATCACTCAACTGTGCGCAGCATGTAAGTAACTACCCTAAAGCATCTCTTAAAAAGAGTTTAAATCACTGCAATGGGAGAAATGTGGATGTACCTGATTTTTCTAGCTCCTCGTAGTTGTTTGGTAGTGTATTTTTCCTGATTCATAATAAATGGGAGGAGAGAGTTCAACTTTATATGGGGTAGGGAAAGGATACGTGCAGGCTAGAAGCTGCGTCTACTCAGTTTGAGATTTTTTGTTATTTTTGCTTCGATAATTAGGCACTGATGAATGTTGACATGGCCCTAATCAGTTGTTTGAATACCTGTGTCTTCTCCACCAGACTCCACATTAAAACAAGAGTCATCAATGAGGCTTTACTTTGGCACAGCGGTATTTTATGCTCAACACTCACATCTTTGACTCACAGCGACGCGCTGATGTAAAGCTTACTGTGTTCAGCATCTCAGTTTAGCATGTTAACATGCTGACTTTGGATAAATGGGACTAAACACAAAGTAGAGCTGATGATGTTGGAGGTGTCTGTTGGTTTGGTTTTAACAACGCAAAAAGTAATGTTTCCCAATTTGTATTTGAATTTGATATTCATTTGTGGAGATATGATGCAAAATGTCCCATTTTCCCTTCTTGCACTGGTAAAAAGTCCTTCCAAAGATTGCTGGATCCACATCCAGATGAACTCCAAAAGTTAATCACTTCTAAGTTGAGCCAAGCACCAGCTCTGGTAAAATGATCATGCCAAACCATCAATAACTTTTTGAGTAATCCCGCTGACAAACAAACAGGCAAACTGAACCAATCACACAAGCTGCTTGGCAGTGGTAATAATGGATTTGTCTGCCTTTAGTTTTCTTCCCTATGGACTCCTCACTGTGCAGTTCTGTTTCCCTCTGCATAGTGGAGAGAACATTCTCATTTTTACAGCACAGAAAAGTGAGAATATATTTTGTTGCTTTCATATGAAGTATGAACTGTTGCCATCTTAAATTTTTCAAAACATCATATCAATCTTTTACACTTACTAAAGAATTTCTGTTATAGATCAAATGAATAAACTCACACTTTGTGTCCTAATTTTTTCTTTTGCTCTCCCCCAGCCTCTGTAGTTACTGTGTATAAGCAGTATGCACGACTACGTTTTTAGCTCATCTGGCTTAAGGACTGATGAGCTTGAGCCAATGTGAGACGTCCTTTGTCTGTCCACAGTTCACAAGAATTTCTACTAGAGTAGTGGTCAGAGTTTAGTAAAACCTGCACACAGTGACCTAATTGGTCTTAACACAAACTGTACTCAAGGTCACATTTGTTGCTTTACTGGCAATGTACTATATTGCCAAAAGTATTCAGTCATCTGCCTTCACATGCATATGAACTTAATCCATAGAGTTTAATATGATGTCAGCCCACCCTTTGCAGCTGTAATAGCTTTTCCAGCACTTGGCTGAATCTGAGCAGAGAGTATAGCCCCGTACACTTCACAGTTCATCCTGCTGCTTCTGTCAGCAGTCACGTCATCAATAAACTCGAGTGCCTCGGTTCCACTGACAGACATACATACCCATGCTGCTGCCTCCGCCATGTTAGACAGATAATGTGGTATGATTTGACTCTTGAGCTGTTTTTCTCCTCGTTCTCCATGCTTTTGTCTTCCCATAAATCTGGTACAAGTTAACTTTGGTTTTATTTGTCCAAAGATTTTTTTTTTTTTTTTTTTTTTTTACAGAATTGTGCAGGATGTTTAAGATGGAAAGCTATAATCTGATCTTCCTGGTCTTGAGATCGTGGTTTGCACCTTGTTGTATCATGGAAGTAATTCTGTCATCGTGCACTTCAGTTGTCTTTTGTGGCCTTTCAGGCATTTTGGTTTTGCCGAGGTGGTCAGTGTTTTTATTTTATTTTATTTAACCTTTATTTTACCAGGAAAATCCCACTGAGATTTAAGATCTTTTATAAGGCAGTCCTAGCAAAAACTAGCAGCAATATACAGTTACATAAAAACAGACGTATAAAACAAAAGTTAACATAGAAGTGAATTAAAATTCACTTGAAAATTAAAACACATCTGCATTTAACCAAAATATCCCATCAGCTAAGACACTTACAACCAGACGTGTACCTCAAAGTCTTTTAAAATGGTCTCAAAAACATTTAATGAGATCAGCTCTTTTAGATTCAGATCAGTTTGTAATTTATTCCATGAAGATAAAGCAGCAAACTGAAATGATTTTTTCCCCAAGCTCTGTCCAGACTTTACGTACTGTCAGTAAGAAGTAGTCGTAGGAGCGATGAGAGTATCCTCCTGATGGATATCTGATAAAAGATAAGAAGGGAGCGGACCCAGAACAGCCTTGTATATAAAAATATACCAGTGATTCAGTCTGTGGGTGGACAAGGAGGACCATCCAACCCGGGCGTACAATACACAATGATGTGTCAAGTTTTTTAAATGCAGAGCTCCATGGTAAACAGAGTCCAGTGACTGTAACCATCACCATAATCTAGTACTGGCACAAAAGTAGCTGCAACAAGTCGCTTTTCTGCCTTGGAAGAGAGGCAACACGTGTTTCTTCTTCTTCTTCTTTTAAATTTTTTTAAACCTGTCCTGTCCGGCAGCTTAAACACGTAAAATTATAGTCTGAATGCTGTCTTGAGCCGGACACATTTGCTTTGTAGATCAACTGCTAAAAATTCAAATTATTTTGACAGTGATTAAGAGAGAAGCATTTTTGGGTTTTATATAAATGGCAACACCTCTGCCCTTATTGGGTCAGTCTGTTTAAAAAAAAAATTTTTTTTAAACCATTAATGTCTTTGTTCAGGATAGATTTACTTAACCACATCTCTGACAGGACAGTTACATCAGCATTGGTGGAGTGTGCACAGATATGAATCATATCCATGTTTGTTTAAAGATGACATCAGAAAAGAATAGAATGAAACAGTGTTAATTTTGACAGCAAATTTTGATTTAGTTTTAGTCATAGTCTTTTGACGAAAATTTAATTTAGTTTTAGTCATAATTTAGTCATCAGAATAATTTTAGTTTTAGTCTAGTTTTAGTCGACTAA
>JAVDPK010002094.1:40432-64209 GCA_034780415.1 Cichlasoma orientale
TCTCGTTTTCGTCATGAAAAAAAGGGTCGTTGACGAAAACTATGACGAAAATATTTCGTCAACGAAATTAACACTGGAATGAAAGAAAGATAGAAAGACAGTACGTTCATTATTTTTAACAATGCATCAGATTGTTGATTTGGCCACTTTTTTTTTGCATTGTCTCTGATGGGTTGATTTGAGTTTTTCAGCCTAATGATTGAACATCAGCGGGAGGTAGGCCTTGATCTTACCAAGGAGCATTAAGTGAAGCTTATCTTAACAACATAGTTTGTCAAGTTTAAAAGAACATTCAAAATTACACCAAGATTTCTTGCAGCCCGTTGACAGTAAGAAGCTAAAAGATCAATGGTGCCCATCTAAAAGGTTAGGTTTACCAAATAAAATCAAATAACTTTTTTGCTGCTGAAAGATTGTTTTTATGATATTGTTCCTCTGTACTGCAACTGCCAAAGATGCTTAATGATATCACTGTGTGTAGTACTTGTTCTGTTCTTTATTTTCCCCACAATGGACCCTCTGAGTGAACATGCTACGTTACACAGTGAATAACTCTTTGATAATCACCTCCTCTGAAGGGGCTCTGCAGCTGCAAAGTTTCACGGCCTGCCCAGGAGAACATAGTGCCACGTTTTTATTCTGGTATCAACACAGTGTGCGAGCATTACCCACAGAGCGCCTGGCATTATAGGATTAAAAGTTGTTGGACATGAATTTATAATTAATCTTTCACTTACCGCGCTGGACTTGTTGAATAAAGTTTTGAGGCTTCCTCCTGGGTATTTGCTTTGGACTTCAGTGTTGCTTTATCTCTCAGTTTGATATAAAATATCCCATTGGGCAGTGTGACTTTCATGATGGATTACTGGCACTGAAAGAAAAATAGTCACGCTGAGAAATTATCATTTTTAAGAATTAATATTTTCATGGAACTTTTTTATAGGTTTTCATTTCAGTAATTTAAAGCGGTGGGGAAATAAAAGAAGAAATGTAAAACTGATGAAAAGTAATAAAGAAGCAAAGTCGTTAAAGCGGAGCTATTATGCCGATTTCCAGCATAATTTCATTCTTGAATTCTAGCAGCGTAGCTTTGCATGATACGCAGTTCAAGATGATTCTTGTTAATATTTAACTCTGTCATAGCGTATTTTATCCACTGTCTGAAACGAGCCATTTTAGCTCCACTCCCCTCCTTTAAACCCGCTTTCTTCTGATTGTGCTCACAGCCAGACGGCGTACCCGGGAACACCATATTAAATATATTTCTCCTCACTGACATCATACAGAGCCAAAAATAAGAAAAACGGAAATAAGGATTTAGAGCAGTCTGAAGCCTGAGCCTTACATTGGCCTTATTATTTGTTTAGTATGAGCATGATAACTTGATGTAATTTTTATGTGGTCTACTGTGCAATAATACCATTTACAATATCCAAGAAGGGAGAAACGACCCATTCTTTCACACATGTTTGTAAAGGCAGACTGCATGGCAGGGCGTGCGATTTTATATACCAGGCAGAAAACGCTTGAATAAGGTTAAGAGGTGTGGTCCAGTGCTTTTATCCATATAGCGTATATAAAACTAAAAATAACAAGTGGCTCTATGAAGAATTTACACTTGAAGATACGAGCTTCATATATTTAATTTCTATTTGCAGGTATGGGATCCACCTCAAGCTTCTGAAAGAGGACGCTGTGAACGACCTGGTTCTGCTGATGAAGCATGTAAAGATCTTCTTGTCCACACAGAGAGTCGAAACCTCATCAGAGCTCGGTATCCTTTACAGAGTGTGTACTGTATGATTTACAGTAAATGGACATGCTGTAACAGGTAGTCACCCATCTGACATGGTACAAATGTTCTTGTGTCATGCGTTTTATAATTTAAATACATCAATGTTCCGTTTGCATTATACAATTTATGGTTGAGGTCCCATCCACCATAACGTTGTAACAAGTGGATTCCTTTCAGTGACAGCAGCATGCCCATAATTTGAAAAAAGGAAAATATGCATCACTTTGCTCTAAAATAATGAGTTTTTATTTATAAGACATAAATAAGATATAATGGGATGGCCTCGGGTCTTTAATTTCCTGCTTTTCATATACTCAACACACTGACTACACAATAGGACTGATCGCTTACATAGTAATACATCCCAGACCTGTTAATAAATTCATAATATTTGTAAGATAATCATTTTTGTTGATCTCTTAGTGCTCATAACAGGTACAATTACAAGAAAAGGTTTGTGAACCCTTTGAAATTATCAAGATATCTAAAACTTATAAGTCAGAATTGTAGATAAAATCCGACTAAACTAGCAAACAAACTGATGTTTTAATGTTTTCATAGAGCCCTCACAGTGCAGGCTGGCACAAATAAGTGAATTTAATAACCACCTCTTTTAGCAATAACCTCAGACATTTTCTGTAGCTGTTTTTATGATTACACAATGATGAGGGGAACTTTTAAATCAGTCTTATCTACAAAACTATTTCAGTTCATAAATATTTCCGGGATGTCTTGATTGAACAGCCCTCTTTAGTTCATGCTACAGAATCTCAATTAGTTTAAATTGAGGTCTCTGATTTGGTCGTTCCAGAACCAGAACCTGGAAAATAAAAAATATTTCAACTGTTCTGTTGTTGATCTATTTGCGTGCTTTGCCTCAGTGTATCACCCAACCTCTCCTATGCTTTGGGTGGTGGACTGCTGGGCTCACCCCTCCATGATGCTCCTGCTGCTGTGCTGTCACAGTTGGTATTAGGTTTTGGTTTTCTTCATCAAACATAGCATTCTACATTTTTACCAAAACCTTTGGCGTCACAGAACATTTATCCCCAAACTGTTATGGAACATACTGTTCTGGACAGCAGAGGTTTCGCTTGTGATCGCTTTATTTATATGGAGGAGCACCATTACAAGCCTTAATCTTAAAAGAAGATGCATTTACTACAAAGTAATTACTACAGAGGTTCATCATTCTCACGGTTATTTTGGTAAACAACGCAGAAATTCTGGCAACCCTAAAGATTTCACAAACTTTTTCTTGTCACTCCAACACACAGTGTAACACTGTTACCGAGTACTAAGGCAGCAGTATATGTATGTGACTGTAGTAGCAGTATAGTGTCGTGCTGAGAATACTACAAGTCGTCCTTTTGAAAGAGAGAAAAGGAGAAACAGATAATGTCCCTCATGGTCTGATCAACACAATACAGATTATCTTGCTCCATCTGCGCTTCAGTGAGTACTCCAACCTTCTTTTGTCCCAAATACCAACTGACAGGCGTCCTTTCTCCTCTAGATAGCTTCCTTTGTAAGCAGACAATTGAAACACGGAAACACGGAGTGGAGATAAAGAGCACTCACAAATATAAAATGCTGACATTTTGTTTTTAAAGAAGCTAAAGAAGCTTCTGACTGACATTTGAGCTGATATCAAGAAGCTTGTTTTGGTTATCTGTGTGTTCAGATGGTAGCTGTAAACAGATTTATTCGAATGTATCTGATATACTTAAATCATAAAAAATATACACAAGAATTGAGTAATTTCTGTCTAAAATTGACCCAAACAACTGAAGCAATCTTTTAGGTAAACAATAAAAAGTAAAGCAAAGAATTGAAAGGATGTCAGATGTTGATTGACTAATTTAGTTTGAGGTTATTCAGTTTCATTGATGGTATTGGGTCACAGCAGATCAAAATGTTACTCCTGTCCTTAGGGGACGCTGTTTAATTTATAGTTCTTCGTTTAAAAATGATGTCTTGACAGAGTGCATTACAGATGCATGAGGTCCGTCTGTCAATCACTTTCAAACAGCATGCATTTGTCATTGAGGGTTGAGCCAGTGGTTAATCCAACCAGCTCACACTGTTGCATTATGATTAAATTTAAGTATTCACACTGTAGTTTAAGCTTTCAACGGCTGTCATAAATTCATGAATATAAAACAGAGGTAATGTTTAGTTGTTTTGCTTATGAGTGAGACTAAAAATTGTTTTTATGTTAAGTTCCCTTCAAAAAAGTACTGGTCACATTAAATATGGTCTGAGTATTTCACAAACTGCTGATCTACTGGGATTTCCCACATAACCATCTCCAGGGTTTACACAGACTGGTCCGAAAGAGAGAAAATATCGAGTGACTGGCAGGTCTCCGGGTGAAAGTGCCTTGGTGATGTCAGAGGTCAGAGGAGAATGGCCAGACTGCTTCAGGCGTAAACAACATGAAAGCATTGAATTCATCCTGCCTTATATCAATGGTTCAGGCTGGTGGTGTATAATGCTGTGGGGGATGTTTGCTTGCATGGTTTGAACACCATGGTCTACCTGTCTATCCCTTTATGACCACCGTGTAACCATCTTCTGATGGCTGCTTCCAGCAGGATAATGCACAATGTCACAAAGCTCAGATCATCTCAGCTTTGTGACTTTAGGTTTCTGGACCATGACAGTGTTCCAATGGACCAGTCACCAGATCTCAATCCCATAGGGATGTGGTGGAATGGGAGATTGACGTCGCGGATGTGCAGCCGACAAATGTGCAGCACGTGTGTTGCTGTCATGTCAGTATGCACCAAAATCACAGAAATGAATACAGCGCCTTGTTGAATATATGCTACAAAGGATTAGGGCAGTTCTGAAGGCAAAATATGGTCCAGCCTTATGAAATGGTCAGTGATTGTATAACCTCCAAACCTTCGTTGACTTTATTAATGAAAACAGACTAATCAAGTCAGGATAAGGGAGAAGATGGACAGACAGCTGAGATGCAGTAACAAATTATCTGCACATATGAATAACACGGTACCCGTCTGAACACATTTCAAAGTGAAATCCTCACTTTTATTGTCAGCAATAACATGATTTCCTGACTTCAAAACAGGATATAAATAAGTGGCAAAAAAACCCTCCTCACATCTAAGGAAAAAAAGATGTTTCCTCCCGTCACTTATTTGCTGACATCTTTAACTGATAATCAAAGCTGATGGCACTGTCGGCGTGCACGGCGAGTGTCAAGAATGAATTTAAATGTGCCGAGTTTAACAGACGGTCAGCGTTTCTGTGGATTCGGTCCTCATTATTGAGCTTTAACGCAGACAGCCATCCTCCAGTTCTTTTCAGTGGGTATCCACAGAGGACTCCTGTCTTTTGCCTTTTCTCAATAGTGATATAAGGACTTTAAACGCTTGTCATTCAGATGCAAATTTCAGGCAATTTCCTCGGTCTGTTATAGGATGCAATCAAAACATGACAAAACGAGAATATCAATTTTCTTCGGTAATAACGATTTCAAAATCAGCCCAAAAAGTAAAAAAAGGAAGATATTCAAGCAATATAATAAATAAGTAGCAGTGCTGTTGCATTTCTGTACTTACTAGATTTTCTCTGTGGGTTTCAGCTGCCTCTCACTGTCTTGTCTGTGTTGGTTTAAAGGCTGAGCATTAAATGTAAATTTGGGTATTTAAAGGGGACCTTTTATGCTTATTTTTAGCTTTATATTATTATTGAACTCTATTAGAGTGCATGATTTATAAATGCTAATTGTTTCTGGAACAGCCCCTCAGGTTATGCTCATTCACAAAAAGCCGTTTTAGCGCCTCAGCCGTGCAGCCAACTTTTGTCTGATTGGCTGCCCCATGCAAACAGGATTGAACAGCAGGTGGGAGGGGCTTCTGTGCTCACAGACTGAATGCCTGAGATGACCAGGCATCATGGCAAAATCCCCAGTTTTGCCACGATACAGAGCCAAGAATAGAAAATACTGTCTGAAATGGAGCATTTAGAGCAATCTGAAGCCTGAGCTTTTGGCTCAGTGGGAATATTTGTACACTGACCTCATTATTTGAAGCTTTGACCAGGTTTAATGTGACCATCCAGCATTCTAACAATATATATATGACAGAAAATAAGGAAAAGCATGATAGGTCACCTTTAAAACCATATTAATTAAAGAATATTCGAATTCTAAAAGCAGTTCTGGGCTTCGCTCGTGTTTTATTAGCATTGTTCATCAAATGGTTTGAAGTTAACATCATTATTTTAGGAGATTAATTACCTTAGAAGGAACATCCTGAGCAGATACATACTTTGTGCTTAAACATGTAGAATTCAACAGCACATAAATATAAATGTAATCATAAGATAATTTCTTAAAATCATATAGAAAGTCTTTTTCCCCCTACTAAAACATCCTCCTGTGATTCCTTTGTGGCAGAAATATGATTGCATGAATAATTTCTGAGGTACATGTAGTGAATGTTTCAGGGGGAAAATGTAAATAAATCTTTCTGCGTGCATTTCTACCTAAAGAAAAATTAAACGGTGACAGTGTTCAAAGGGATCAATTCAGCAGAAAGACATAAAAAGCAGCGAGTGTTGATGGGCCTGGGGTTGTTTTCTGGAGACGAGCCAGATTGATCGCCCCACAGTTCTCCTGCAACAGGACAGAGACTCGCATATCAGCGCAGTTATTTGCTGCCAGCAGGGTTTGAATGAAATTATCAAACGTCTAAATGAACTGAATTTAATGAGTAATGCTGCAGAGCCTGAATAAATCACTTGAGACGTACTTGATGAAAGCAAGCTTTAACCTTGGAGCCTGATTGCGAATGATGTTTTTTTTTTTTTTTTTTTTAAATATATGCTGCTCTGTGTTCATGTTATATTGTGTTCACAAAGTAAAGGATACACTCCTGCTTACAGGAGGCACATTTAACTCATATCCACATGAAATCACAAAAATCATGTTTTTGCATCAGCTTACCAGCGGCTGTGTTTGAAGCCTTTTTTCTTCCAGAATTGGATCTTTACAATCTGCTTCTCAGCTGTGAGAAAGCTGATGGCGTATCATGGTTAACTGACTGTTAAATTGTTACTCACTCTGTAGATAACGCTCACGGGCATCAGCATCAGCTGATACTAAACTAGTATTAGCTTTACGTTTTATTTAACCCACGAATGCCCAGTGTCACAGAATATTTATGAATTTGTTAAAACACAGACAAAATCTTTTACTTTCAACTTTACAGATGGTTAATAAAATGCACAGTCAGTTATTTAAATTTGTTAAATTAAGAAAAGAAATTCCATCCCATTTGTTTGTCAAAAACTTTCATGTTCCACTGTGTTTGTTCACCACATCTGTGAATCAGCAGTCTTTGTATATTTCCTACCAGTCATTTTGTCTCCTTAACTCTGAAACCAGTAACTCACCAGGAAGGTTATCCAGGTCACGACTGGCTGGCCTCGACAGTTTTCCTCATCATGGCCGGAAACATGGATCAGTCTTTATGTTTCTTACTCAATCTCTCCTCTCTGCTCATCTCTGCCTTCGTCTGGCCAGCCAGGATACATGCATCGGTGAGTAAAAATGCAACTACAGTAAAGTGAGTACCTCCTGCTGACAATTAGAAAGTCAGCAGGAGGCAACTTTTCTAGCTGCAAGCAGAAGTCTATCTGCATAGACATTAGCAGGTTAAAGCAGGGAATGCTTTGGGGTGGATCTACTGTGCAACTGACACACTGCTGCCATATGAGCATGGAGGGTCCCTCACCTTTTTGGTCTGATCCACCCCTCACTTGTCACAATGGGACTTCACTGATCAGTGGGTTAAGTCACAGCAGATGCTTGTTTTATACACAGTCTTTGGTCGCACCTTATAATTGTATAAAAAATGTACTCAAGCCGATTGAGAAGCAATGACACTGAAGAGTTTCAGACCTGATTTTAAGTGAAAAGGTCATTATAAATAAACCAAAACATAAAATACACAACAGTGGCAGTGGATTAAAGCAACTGATATAAACAAAAAGAAAACGATATTGTAGGGTAATGGGGTGCATTGAGAATAATCCCTAAATCCTGCTTAGCCTCCAGAGTTGTTTCAAAATCCAGCAGATGTGCCACAGCGAGTTTCAGAATCGTCTGAGAAGCAGCTTTCTAACGCTGCATTATGAAAAATACAGACCGAGTCTATTTTTGATCGAAACCACATCAAGCTGCAGAGAACAGATGAGGAGGGCAGGAAGTCAGACACACAGAGCAACTAGTGAACTTTCAAAGTAAAAGACCTCTTTCGGACTTCACCCTCCACTTCTGAAACACTAACAGTGTGATTTGTAGCCATTGCAGATGCATTATCAGACCAGCACCTGGTGCATTCCCAGGGTGAGATAAGACTGTGACCTAAAAGCAGCTGGGAATGTCAGCGGTAATTTTGGAATTTAGGGACATTTACTTCAAAAAGGTTGCAGCAGGTTTTGTGTGTGGAAGTTACTAACATCATAAGGTGTTGTAGTGAGTGTAAGGATGTAATGATGAGTGTGATGATGGATGGATCCTTTTAAGTTTGGATCCGTGTGCTGGAGCAAGTCAGAACAGTGTGTGGACAAAGCGAAGCCTCACACCGGTCAACAAAAGAACTCATACAGAATCTGATACATAAGGTAGGAGAGGGTGAGGGCACAGCTGCATGCCTTTTCAGAGGTGCAATTTTAACTTATGACAGTTTGTAAAATAAAAAAATTAAACAGTAGGTTATTGCCGTACTTTGTCACATTCTGATTCAGGCCCCAGAGAGATTAAAAACCAAAAACAAGCACAACAAACGGATTAAACAGCCAGTTAGTTTCAGAGGGCTAGTTTAAACTTTGCCATCAACCCGACCAAAGAAAAACCTGCTTACTTTCTGGCTTTCTGCATTCTTCCAGCACATGCCCTCCATTTTGGCATAAATGGCCGTGGAAAAACATTCCTCTTCTCAACAATGACAGCTTCCAAGCTAAACTGGCTTCCAAGTTTTAACTCAAATTTTAGAAGAAGTAAGACAACAATAGATACTCATGCTCTTCATCCAATCAATTGGTCACACGGGAGGGTTTGGGGTGGAGCGAGGATGCAGTAAACTGCCACCCTGTGTGGGAAACACGCTACCAGACAGCTTTTTTAGACTAGACTAATTATAAGTCTAGTCCATTATATTTTAATATAATAATTTAATACTATTCATCTTGAAGCGCTCCTGTTACAAGCTCCTAGCTGAGTCCCTGTCCCTCAGTCTTACATCCTCTGAATGAGTTGTGTAAAGCTGGACATCAAGCAACAGTTAAACAAACAAACCCCTTATTTCTGATACTACTGCTTCAAATTTCAAACAGCTTGAAAGTGTGTGTCTCTCTGTTGTCCTCATTTAATCCTAACAAAAACCCCCCAAAAAACAAATCCCCCCCCCCCCCCCCCAAAAAGCAGCACATCAACAAACTTAGAAATGAAAACACGAATAAAAGGAGACGAATCGTTGCTTTCATGACTTTCAGTTTTATGGCGTCTTCTTTTCAACGAGAAAGGAAAAATGGGAAAACAGGATGTGAAATAAAAAGATTTGAGTACAAATGAGGAAAACATACTGGGGGGGAAAAAATAAATGAAAGTGACAGTTCAGCTGAGGGGAAGAAGTTTAAAATTAAGTCTAGTTTCAATCATTCGAAATTGCGGGGGAGAGCTGAGGTGCTGAGATTAACTTTGCTGTCATTATACCAGCCTCTCTCATCTTATCTGCTGTCGTCAAAGTCAATTACAGCACAATGGGACTAGACTGAACATGTGTTTTGTGCGCTCAGTGCATTTGATGTAGATGCAGCTGTTGAATATCTCGCGCAGCCTTCAGCTACACAACGTGGTCGATTCCATCAATATCGCGGAAATTTGAAAGGGCACAAATAATTAAGAGGCAGAGACAAATGGAGGAAATGTGGGCATGAATACACACTGCTGTTAACACGCACGCTGACACCTGAATGTGCGCGCAAAGCTTCGTGCTGTTTCTATTTTCATTGGTCTGAAGACTATATCTCCATGTCAGCACTGAACGCAAAACTTGCAGCTCGTAAATAATGTTTTTGTTTGAATATTCCTCAGGAGTGCAACTAAAATCTAACGTTATTTACAGATGTATGCCAGCGCCACAGTCAGTTTTTTTTAAAAGTTATGAAATCGAGATCCTTTTGCTGTGACAGATCCATTTTCCCAAGGAAGTGGCTGAGTCGGGAATCCTTCCTGTCTACTGGTGCACAGCTCACTATGTGGAGATGCTGCTGAAAGCTGAGGTTCCTCTGGTCCACTCTGCCTTCAGGATGTCTGGTTTCACCCCATCACAGGTATTATCTGTAACACCAAACATACTAGCATATTTGCTAATTCTCAGGTTGAATCAGCACATTAGCCATTCAGCAAGTTTCAGTTTCTTTTTGCCATCTTTGACATTAAAGCATTGACTTTTTGTTCATGAGGTCTGTGCTATGACGCGATAACACACTTTTTCTTTTAATGTTTTGTTTTTACCCACATAACCAGATTAAAATTGAGTCATTTCCCCTTAAAAATTATCTCCTTGTGTACCTTATTATTATTTTTGAGTGATATGAAATGGAGTGCCAGAAGATCACAATGCTCCTCATAGGGGGAAAGGGACATTTATCCGCTCTGTGACGAGCAGACATTTACAATTATTATTACAAACACACTGTCCAAAAAACAGAATTCAGTACCAGCATACTCTGCAGGCGTACGTCAGCCAATTCTGCTTTAGGACCTAAAAAAAAAAGTGACAGAACCTCTGAAGCATAAACCAGAATCACTTTGCAAGGTTTGCAGTTTAAAAGTTTAACAGATATATTTGGGTAAAAACTAAAACCAGTGTTGGTATAATATTAACCTGCTGTTTTAAAACACATCACATGTGTAATGTTTCAGTAGCAGAACAAGTTTCCACCGTTTTCTTAACAAGACAGCTTTCAGTCACTGTTGCTAATGAAGCATACATTTAAATTATGCCCTCTACTCTTTCACTGCTATATTATGGATAAATGTTAAAGATTAAAAAGAAGAAAATCTTGCACACTCTCACTCTGACGTGCTCTCGCTTTATTAACAATATTACACATAACATTATTTAGCATCGCAAAGGCAGGTTATGCAGTTGTTGAAGAATTGTGTTCACCTCTGTTAGCTTTTATTCTGGCCCCAAACAGCTTTTTAACTATATTAGTTTTTACAGTCTGAGCCAGAGTTTCGTATCAAGCAAACCTGTTGGACAGCAAGAGAAGAAAAAATATATCTACCTTTTACATCAGTGATGATATCAAATACACGCTGACAATTGTTAAGGTCATACAAACCCAACAAAAACAAGTCCATTGTAGATTTCTGTAATTTCAGGCATAAGATTCAAGCAGCACAATGGAGAAGCTTTGCTTAAAAACGGAGCTATTTAACACAGAGCCAACTGACGTGTTAACGTGAACACAGACTCACATTATCAGGACTAATGAACCTTGAAGATAATATTTACTGGCTGCAGCCTTTTAGTTTTCAAGTAATGAATACTTTGGTATCTTGGAGTAACAACTTAAGTTTTCCAGGATCAATAAAGGATGATCGTGAATACTAATGGAGGGAATAAAAGGAACTACATTTTGAATAGAAATGTTCAATTTAAACTACATTGCAACAGCACTTTGGTCAAGACGGACAACAATCTTTTAAGCTTTTGACGTTGCTATATATATATTTAATAAATCAGGTCCCAAAACCTTTCATAACCACACTTGTCACCCTGTAAATGGTCTCCCTTTCATTCAGCTTGACTTCAGTTGAATTTAAAATACCACCATACAGCTTTGACATTGAAACCTTTTCCTTTTTTTTTTTTTAAATACCAGAGCAGGTGAAAAGTTAGATCTGTTCTCCTCTCTGCCTCTCTCTCTCTCACACACACACAAACAATGAGGCACAAAAAAGGTTTTTCACCTTGAACACTCTCATGTTTGATCTTGTCTTCTGCGTGTCTCCAGTTGACAGTGAAGGCTCACACAATGTACGGCAGCAGGGGTGCTTATAAGACTCCGCGCATTTGCATCAAAGATCTGAACTCGCCGTCTCCGGGGTGGAGTAATGCGTTAACATTCAGTTCATCTCCTTTCTGTTCAAGGCGATAATGGGCACCTGTTCTTCAATGAGAAATGGAAAAATCTATTTCAAAAGTTTGAGCTTTGAAAGCCTGACAAAGCAGCAGTGGCAAATGAAACATTAAGAACCTTTGACATTGATACAGTAAAGGCTGTGTTCAAATGTCTGTGTGTGAGTGTGGACACAGAACTTATTCAAAATCCATCTGCAGAAGGTTTCAACATTGGAAACAGACATGTGACAGGAATCATGAAACAAAGCATTATACGTGTCTTATTAAAAAGTTTCTTCAGAGGTCATTCTGCCCTAAACAGTGTGAAAATCATGTGACAGTATGCTCGTAGTGACAAACCTACAGAGAATCATCACATGAATCTGAAGCTTTCAGCTTTATAAATAGGGGCAGAAAATATGCATAGTTAGCTTTGCTGGTGTGCAGATACGTCCTCTGGAGTTGGTGGAGATCCAAAATTGAGCTAAAAGAGGGAATATGTCATGTCGGGCGAGTGACGGGCAGAGTAGGACCCCAAAGTAGGACTCTGTAAACAGAAGTTAATTAAAATGTCTTTTATTGTTGCGACCAATACCACAGGGCAAAATCCTTCCCGGGCAAAACAAGGCTTAGAATCATGGGCAAGACGTGAAACAAACACACCACCACCCAGGAGACGGACAGCAACGGCCTGACAAAGAACTGACAAGAACACAGACAATATATACACACGCTAGGTAATGAGGTGCAAGGATCAAGACATACCAAAGTAAAACAGGAAGTGGAAACACAGAGCAAGACTAAGTCACAAGAACTTGACACAAGAACACTAAACACACAACACCTGTACAACAAGAGGCACCAATATCCATAAGCAAAGAATACACCAGGAATCCAAAATACAAAACACAACATAATACATTTAACAGAATATTAAAGAACAAAAAACACAAAATGCCGGGCAAGAGCCCATGGCCATGACAGAATATTGCCCTGGCATTTACCAGGTGGACAGAAACATGACCCGAAATACTTAACAATGTTGCCTCATAATGGCTAGATGTTAAAGAAAACTAATTAGCCAAAACACTCCACAGTTTTTTTTAGGTCTGTAGCTGAAAAAAAGAAGCTATAAGCACAACATTGTCATAAAGCTGTTAGATGAATCTAGGAGACACAGAGCAACATTATTGTTCATTTAGGGTCACATTTCTGTTTCCCTCGTGAATGTGAAGGTAATAGTTGTTCTCATTTTAGCTCTGTTGCTGGTATCTACCAGTTTTCGAGGCAAGCAAAATATTGATCTGCAACTCTAAATGCTTCACCAGGGATTTTTAATTAAAAACACCTGCCTACTGGGGCTGGAAACAAAGATGATTATTTTTGTGTTATTTATGATTGTAATAATAAATTCAGTGATTCAGAAAAGTGAAGTTATGGGCCATCAAACCAAAACAGTGAGCTGAAAGACAGTAAACAGAACTGTAACACTGACCAAGGCCTGTTGTGCATCCCTGGATGGAGATTCCAGTTTATTTACCATGCTTACTTTTGGTTGGTTTAGAAAACAGGATTTTAAAGTAACTTGTGTAAAAACCTGACTTTTCTGAAAAAGCTCAGGTTCCCTGCAGCGTTAAATATATCACAATATTGGAAGCTGCACTTGTCCTGCCATGGCCTGACCTGTTCAAATTAATAATAGTTGTCAGAGCCGATACCTGGGAGAAAAAAGTTAAGTAAAAAAATACTGTGAGAATACAGTCACACTCACCAGGGTCCCTGAGTAACCATCTCACAGACATATCTTTGTGTACAGCTACTTTCAGTACAATCTTTAACTTCACTAGTTATTTTCTCCAAACCATCAGTGTGTCTGTTAGACCCCATTCATACAAGACTGCTTATTTTCCAAATGGTCCTACAATTTGATTTATAGTGGAAATCTAGTACACCCCTTTTCTCACACTTTATTGCAGTGTGTCTTTGCCCTATCCTCAAAGCTCAAACTTGCTCCACGTTTAGTTAAGTTAAGCCCAGATGGTAGAAAGTGAATATTTGGTCAACAGGATCCATCCACAAGGTTTCCATATGTTAACCTGCGAAAGGATCCTTGTTTGTGTCTGGATTGCTGGGCAATGAATGGAACGGAGGTGTAATTTGGTTCATTTCTTACCCCCTTTCCTCCATGTCTGGGGGTTTATCCCTCTGTCAGCATGCCTGTGGCTACTATCCAAGTCCTCCCATGGTGGAGGATGCAGGTAGTGGAAGCAGCAGTTGCCCTTGCAAGATAGGCTTCATTGCCAAAACCATCCCCTAGTGTCGGACGATCCTTATATACCCCACCATTTTTTCCTTTAGTTTTCAATTGAATTATACTCTAATTTCCCAATGCCTTTTCTCCCTTTAAAAATATATTTTTAATAAATGCATGGCATCAAAACTGACCAAAATAATGGTTAACATAATTGAGTAACCCTACTTCTGTATTGCCTCTCTGTACAATGTGTTCAGTTTTAGCAGCTCTAACTTTGAATTTTCCAATATTTATATTCAGGTTTCAGAGAGACTGTTGTGATTGATTTTGATAAAACAGATCATTGTTCAGTATCTGTTCACTGAATTTTAGGTTTCTGTTAAGAATTGGAGCGTATAAACTGCTCTAAATATATGTAGCCTTTTTAAAATTAACATTGATCCAATGTGCTCAGTTGGTAAACAGACTTTTTTTTTTTTTTTTTTGAGATACTGTAGGACTGGGTGTACTTTTCAGTGAGCTCAGGTGGGAATCCCTTCATGAACCACTGCATTAAGGTCACTGATTTGAACTCAGACATCAACTAGGCAACTGGAGAAATAAACATTATCATGCACCTCCATGTCTCTTTGCCCCCTGATGCAACCTCAGTATGCACGCCTGCTGAGAAATACTGAATATTTTTTCACTCTCAACATAAACATGTTCCAGGAAGACTCATATAGCTGATACAGCAGAGTAAATAAAATGCATTCAGACACTTGCCCAAGAAAAGTAAACACCTTGTCCATAATCTAACCATGGAAATGTCTATCTTAAGAGATTTTTTTCTCTTTAACTTTATCCACATTTTTTTATAGTGATAGGCAGGTAATATAATGAAAATGTAAGTGAGCTTTCTGCTTTATAGCAAAAGTAGTAGAAGCAGTTGTTTATTAGGCATGGACACACTGAATTGGCTAGCATGACTGAATTTTTTTGTACTAGTTAATGTGGAGAAAGTTCCAAAAGAGCCCTTGAGCTACATGTTATGTCCATATATTTACAACATGGCTCTGATTGATTTTCCATCTTGTCTCAGCTTCACAATTGCTTGCTTTTCACCCATAGGCAGCTCTCTGCTAACTGTAAATGCACAGTCTGCACAAGCAAAACCCAAATCTGAAACTGAGTGTAGACATTCAGCGCTGTTTATTGTTTGGGTAATCAATATAACAAGAAAAATGGGTGGCTTCAGACAGAAGGTGCTATCTTCTGAACTGTGTGTAAGATCCAGATGTAAATACCTGGAAATAAAGCTGGAGTGTTGATATTTGCTCTTGTATTTATCTTTTATTGTCAAACCCAAATGTTTTCATTCTGCAGCAAAAATAAAGGGACTGGCCTCACTGTTCCAGTACTTTTGGAGGGGACTGTTAGCAATGTATCTTACCAACAAACCTCTTATTTCACATGACCAGTGACCTTTTTTTCCCTTTTTTTTACTGGTCAGAATTTAAAAGCCAGGTTGCTGGTACTTCAGCAGTATATTTTAAATGAGGTTTGTAATTAAAAGATACTGAAATATTTTGTCACTAGAAAAGTGCCTTTCAAATAAACACAACCTAATGTTTCTCATTTGGGCTTCCATGGTTTTGTAACTCTGAGTAAATATTTTTCTGTGTTTGCTTATCATTTATGTTCTCCTTATTTACATTTAATTATTTGGTGGCTTTATATCAATTTAATTAAATGCTTGAACAACCTCAGTTCAGAAACGAGATACCGTGCAAGATGTAAACACATAAAGTTATGTATTAAGTTTCTTTTTTTTAAATTTATTTTTATATTTGATACACAAAACTAAAGAAGGGCTGGAAAGATTTTAAGGATAGGGTGTTAGAATGACATTTAATTTTTTCAAAAGGGTTACAATAGTTGCCTAAAACATCATGTTTTTCTGTTGTTGTCGAGTAGATCAAGTTGGGTCACATTCATCTCCTTGAAACCACAAAAACATTTAGTTTTTGTCTCTTTTTTTTATTTATTCACAGATGTGCCTCCATTGGCTGACTCAGTGTTTCTGGAATTACCTGGACTGGACAGAGATCTGCCACTATATTTGCACCTGTGTGGTGATGGGTCCCGACTACCAGGTTTACATGTGTGTGGCCATATTTAAACACCTGCAGCCAGACATCCTGCAGCGCACACAGTCCCAGGAGCTACAGGTCTTCCTCAAGGTCAGATGGAGTCAGTAGTAGAGTATACATGCAAAATTTTATTAACATGCTGAAATTTATTTTAAACCTTTAAGGTGGCCTAGTGTATTAGTATTCTGTATTATGTATGTGTGTAAGAGAGGAACAAGTTTATGCCAGTTCTAGTTTTCTGTTGAGAGTTCCCTCAGAAACCCTATGTGCTGTAAAATCTAAAATATTTCTTCAGGTAAATACACTATCTATCCACTTACTGATTAGATACACTTGTTCAGCTGCTTGTTAATGCAAACATCTCATCAGCCAATCACATGGCAGCAACTCTATGCAGGAGGGATGCAGACATGGTCAAAATGACCTTCTGAAGTTCAAAGTGAGCATCAGAATGGGGAAGAAAGGTGATTTAAGTGACTTTGAATGTGACATGGTTGTTAGTGGTGAGTATTTCACAAATTGATGATCTACTGGACTTTTCCCACATGACCATCTCCAGGGTTTACAGAGGATGGTATGGGTAAAAATGCCTCGTTGATGTCAGAGGTCAGAGGAGAATGGACAGCTTTGAGCTGACAGGAAGGCAACAGTAACTGAATCACGCTTTACAGTCAAGGTATGCAGACGAGTATCTGAATATACACCATGTCAAACCTTAAAGCCGGTGGGCTACAGCAGCAGAACACCACACCGGGTGCCACTCCTGCCAGCTAAGAACAGGAAACTAAGGCTACGGTTCCAAAAATTGCCTGGTCTGCTGAGTCTTGATTTTTGCTGTGACATTAAGATGGTAAGATCAGAATTTGGTATAAACAAAATGAAAGCATTAATCAATTCTGCCCTGCATCAGTGGTTAAGGCTGGCCTTGTAATGGTGTGGGGAATAATTTCTTGGCACACCTTGGGCACAGTTTAAACATCACAGCCTATGCGAATATTGTTGATGTCCATCCCTTTATGGCCACAGTGTACTCCTGCTGGCTGCTTCCAGGAGAAGAACGTGCAGTGTCACAAAACTCAGATCATCTCAAAATGTTTTCTTGAGCATGACAATAAGTTCAGTGTACTCAGAATGGTCTCCACAGTCACCAGATCTCAACCCAATAGAGCACCTTTGGGATGTGGTAAAATGAGAAATTCACATCATGGACGCGCAGCCAACAAATCTGTAGCAACTGTGTGATGCTGTCATGTTTCCAGCACCTTGTCGAATCTATGCCACGAAGAATTAAGGCAGCTCTGAAAGCAAAAGATGGTCCAGCCTGGTACTAGCAAGGTGTACCTAATAAAGTTTCATGATTGTAGTTTTTAGCCACAAACCTGCATCGTCTCCCAGACAAAATCACTGCATGACGAGATCAGCGCAGTCATTCTGAAGCTTTTAATCAACTGCTGCCAAAGTAAAATAATAATAATAATTTCCCAGGCAAACAAGACTAGTTGGACTCACACAGTACCCTTAAGTTCTAATTCACTGCGTTTTTAAAACTATTTTCTACATTATACAATAATCAAGACATCAAAACTATGTAATAACACATTTGAATTTATGCAGTAAGCTCCTTTTGCTTTGATAACAGCATTTCCCACTTTTGGGATTCTCTCATCTTATCTCTTAATGTGTATATTATAAATATTAATAGTAATCATATATTTTTTCTTTGGTCTGATCTTCCTTGGTCTTGTGTTTCTTGGTTTAAACACTTTCATTTTTATTGGTCTCCTTCGCTGGTATTGGCTTATTTGTAGCAATTTGAGGGCCAAATTCTTCTTCCAAAATTTAATGATGAGGTGTGTTTGCTCTTTGAACTCTGTGAAGCATTGATGTGGGCTCTAATTTGATGTGCTGTTAATTGGTGATTTCTGAGGCTGGTAACTCTAATGAACTGATGCTCTGCAGTAGAGTGAACTTTTGGCCTTCCTTTCCAGGGACGTTCTTCATGAGAGCCAGATTCATCAGTGTTTGATGGTTTTTGAGACTTCAGAGACTTTAAGTTCTTGACATTTTCCAGACTATACTAATGCAGCGTTGCTTCTCTTAAAACAGCAGTACTTGAGCAGTACTTTTTACACATCATAATAATATGCATTACTATGGTAGCTCAAGAGTGCTAAGTTTACCTTAGCACAAACCAGCCAGTGGGTGAAGAGGAGAGCAGAGCTGTTAGGTGATCGCTACCTGGTGATGGGTTGGATCAGGTGGCAGTGGAGGTTGTTGGACAGGCCTGGTGTACCCAAATGTAAGGTGAGGTCTGCAAGATCTTCAATTTCCACCTTCAGTAGAGTGTCGACAACATTCTGAGGGAGGCTGGGGACACTGAGTCCAAGTGGACTTACCTCAGATTGGCAAGATCATGCTGAGGCAGCTTTATGGAGTTGTGGCCATAAGGCAGTTGGCTTCTGTCGTGTCAAACCAGATGTCAATGCTGGATGTGAAGGGAGTTGTCAAGCTGAAGAAGTACTTCTGTTAAGCTTGATTAGCTTGCAGGATAGCTGACAGATACAGACATGCCAAGAGGAGTGTGGCACTGGCAGTAGCTTAAGCAAAAACTTGGATGTCGGTTAGGAGATCATGGAGTGTGGACTTCCGGTTGGCTCCAAGTCAATTCTGACAAAGGTGACTCAGGAGGGGGAAGTGGTTTCTGCTCACACTGTATACTGTGAGAATGGAGTGCTGTTGACTTCAATTGCCCCTGCAACTCGGACTTGCAACCTGGATAAGCAGCAGATAATGGACGGCTGGATGAATATATTACTGAATTGAATCCAGTCCAATCTGTCACAGCGATGCTATAGCCCGATCTGCACTTTGCCACAAATGTAACTATACATCACAGCAACCGCCAGCTGTGACTGGTCCATGTCGAGTTTTCCAAAGATAATGCTTCTTTGGAAGAAACGGTAATATATAATGGGGTGCAAATGTATCGCACTTGCTCCTAATTCAAACCCAATAGGCAGTACTGCCAGTGTAGCAACATGCTGTTTTCTCATTTTCGCAACTCTGCCAGTCCGTGCGTAGACTCGATTGGTTCTGACATCTTCTCTCTTTTCTGTGCTGCAACAATTTCAGTAAAAGTAACTGTTGTTAAACATTTATAAGTTCAAACTCCAACATGGTCAGCTCACTTTCATTCTGTTGTTTGAAGTATGCATCAAACTCAACACAATGGCTAAGAAAACCCACTGCCAGCTATTGTAGACGAACTATAAAAGCTCACAATGAATCGTCCACTTGCGTAGACTACAACATATATTTCAACACAGGAATGTAAATCTAAATCTTTGGTACAGCATTATACAGGTCATCCTTTACATCCATTCATTCATGATTCACATCTATAATAAATTTAAAAAAACGTAACTTTTAAAACACGTTCACACATTCCCCTACTACGGTGTATTTTGCTGAAACAAAGCCTATTCTGAGAGTTAACATTTCATTAAAATGAATCCTGCTTGGTGAATTGTATGAACATTGTAGAGATTTCACAAAAGGTCTATCGTCACGGTTTCAGAGATGTGGACTTCTAATATCCAAATCAACACGGGCACTGACACGAAGCACTCTTCGTCATTACTCGTTAAGCATTTCGATCCGTCTTGTCTTTGCCTTATAGCTCTGATGTTAACACCCGCATGAGCTGCCGCTGACAGTTTTCGTGAATAAAAGATCAGTTATGGAGGCTTTATCTGAGGAAGTTCCTCTAATGAGCTGTAGCATCAGATACTGTTGCAAGAGGCGAGCTTTGAGACAGTGTGTGTTTGTGTCTCTGCATGTTTGTGTGTGTGTGTGTGTGTGTGTGTGTGTGTGTGTAAGAGAGAAATTTACAATTCCTGTTCTGAGTTTAACTGTTAAAAGTTTTAGACATGCTGGTTTGCATCCAACAGCCTTATCTTTCCTCTTCTCCTCTGTCTCTCTCTATGGGAACAATGTGAAGGGAGTATTTTACCCAGACAGATGCGGTATTAAAGGATTTTTTAAAACATTCACACACACTTGCGCTCCTCTACACTCATCCTGTCTCACTAGGGGGTGTATCTCTATTTCATCTAAATTAAAATTTGAAGAGGCAAATGACTTGTTACAAACACTCTGAGTCTGGCTGGAGTTAAACTGCAGTGATGCTCAAGTGGTGAGTGGAAAAGCAGACAGAAAAAGAAGGAGATTGTGTCTGCCACTGACTCGGAGACCACGTAAAACCACCCATTCCTCTTATGTGTGGTGATTTGGGAAAATGTGTTACTGCCAGCTGACATCTTTTTGTGATATCAATCCTACTTTGGTGCAGACCACAGTAGTATATAATGCAATAGTAGCATACTTCTTGGTTTTTCTTATCACATATGAAACTGCTTGGAGTACCATTTTTCTCAGGCTTCTCTTACATTTTTATGAGCTTTCTCTGAAGGCTGGATGGCCTCTCCCTTAGAGATAGGGTGAGGAATTTGGTCATTCAGGAAGGGTCAGAGCTGCTACTCCTCTGCATCAAAAGGAGCCAGTTGAGGTGATTCAGGCATTTGACTGGGATGCCCTCCTGAGCGAGGTGTTCTGGGCATGTCCTACTGGGAGGAGGCCAGTAGACCCAGGACACGCTGGAGAGATGGCTCTGGGCTCGCCTGGGCTTGCCTCAGTGTTCCCTTGGATGAGCTGGAGGAGGCGGCTGGGGAGGAGAAGGTCTGGTCTTCTCTGCTTAGGCTGCTGCCCCGGCAACCCAGCCTCCACCCTCCACCTTCCAACCTAAGGAAGTAAGTAAGGAAGGGAGGGAAGGAAGGAAGGATGGATGGATGAATGGATGTGTGTGTGTATATATGTGCAACCTGGTAACCCACAGCCCGATTTTTAGGGAGTGTGTGTGCAGGCTGTTCAGTGGAATGCTGAGAGAATTAGCTTATTAACTTAGCTGTTTTTGCTGCTTGCACCTCTTAAACTCTCTTAATTTAAAAGACATGGTCAAGTGAGACAGCACACCCAAGCAAGAAAGGCAAGACCCATATGTGCTCTTCCACAAATGTGTGCAACAGTGAGAAACATATTGTATATGGATTTTTGCTTTCTTTGCTATCAAACAGCTTATCAAAGAATGACACATATGAAGCCATTTAACATTTGTTTACCTCGCTTTGATCCTTGTAAATAATGTAACACTACAGCACAAAACTACTGCAAACATCTATTAGCAACTGTCGCATCTGCCACCATTTCATGGTGACTCTGACATTCGCTAATCCTCTGCTCTCTCTTTCACTAACTGTAATGTTTGTTGTTTAACTAAGCAAAAAACCTGTACATGCGCTGCAATATATTCCTATTAATTTTACCTTCCCTGCGTATCCAAACTCACGTTGAATATTAACGTCAATTCATCACGTCGGTGCAAGATTAAAAAAAATATAAAAATCTTTGGTAATTATTGCATTAATTATCCTGCCTAATGATCTCATAAGTGGAAATGGTTAATATAGCATTAAGATTGTGTGGAACATTAAGCAGCTCACGTTGCCTGTTAATCATGAAAGTATTCCACTTAACAGCTCTAAACATTGGCACAGAAACTGTATTTTGTGCAGCCCTCTTTAGTAAAACTATTTTCAGAAATGCTCACTTTCTTTTTCTTTATTCACCGTTCTTAAAGTAACAAACCAAAAATACTCTTCCGAGTACTTCCACCATTGATCTTTACTCTCCATCACAGTTTGTAACTGTGCCAGTGGCTTTTTGTCAGTGCAATAAATAAACAAGCCAAGCAACTTCAGTTTAGATGATGCTTTAGAATTTATTTCACTCCTCAAAATCTTGACTGAAAAAAAAAAATTGAATACAATCCGGTGCCAGACCCTGCATAAATAAACTACATGCCCTCCTTATTGTGTGCATCCACAGTAACACAAGTTGGCTGTAATAGCTTTAAAGTAATGTAGCTGGCACTGCTGAATTATTATTAGCTTCAGTATATCATTTATGTCTTGTTTGTGATCTATAATTCTTAAGAAGATGTAATCACAACAAACCTTTTTGTCTTTTAAACGTTCTCATATAGAAATGCAATGCTTCCTGGAATAATCAGAGGAGCTGAGTCCTTCATCAGACTGAAAACTCATTTCTTCCTGACGGTACTTACTCCCCTCTGAGCAGTCACTCCCCTGAAGTCACTTTATTTTCTCCTTTTAAATTATAGAAATGTATCGCTCCATTTGCTCTTAATCTGTTTCCCTTCTTTGCACTTCACTAGTCTGTGGTATTTCTACAATCACGATGATATTCCTTCATAAAAGACACCGTGATCCTAAATGTTACACTCGCTGTTTTAGTGGATGGTTATTAAGGGTCACCAAATGACTGAAGAAGTCTGAGGTGATTTGCGTAGTAGTAGATGACAGGGGGGATGTGTTTCTTCATTATCTAACAAACTTTGGTTACTTAAAAAAAATTCTACTTTTTTTGTGTATGTGTTTTTTTGTGTATACTCTATGGAGTAAAGCAATAAACACAATAGAGGGTGACAGTCAAATCAGAGTCCTTCTAGAAGCAACTCTCAGAAGTCTCAGCAGTCATCTTAAATTGCATCTGAGAACTTATTATTGCAGTTATTTTAAATTAACTTTGATTTCAGTTGTCTCCATAGTAAATCCTGGAAACTCTTTCTCCCTGGAACTTCTGCCACCATCTTTGCGTTTACTGAATTCTCCCAGTGAATTTTAGTTTAGGATTCTCTGAGTGCCATATCCATCTGTGTCTTTCTCTGGTCAAGAATTGCTTTGTATTGGAAAATCACGACATCTTATTACATTATTACATTTACTTTCTTAGTTTGCAGCTCTGCTTACCTGTAGCCTATTTTGTCAAGTTTAAACGGTGGCAGAGCCGAACAAAAGCATGACAATAGGAGCTGGAGTTCAACCCCGGGATGAGACACTCACTATAGAGACAATGGAGAGGCTACTTGGCAAAAATAAAAAAAAATAGAAGTTTCCAACTTTAGTAATTCATTTAAGAAAGGCACACACCCATACCTGCCACAATTAAAATATAAATCTGTGGGATGCTCTGGTAATGCTTATATTATTAAATAAATGATCTATAAGTCTGCGGGCTTAAGTAGTGCTCACAGTGGTCACTGTGTTCTCACTGCACCGTGCACTTGTATGTGTTATTTACCTGCAAAAATCAAAACATAATTAGCACATCACCACAAAGTGATGAAAGAAAATCAAGAGAATGCTGAGAAGTTGCAGAAGTCTTTTTTTCCTTTCTTTTTAAATTCTTGGCCTGTATACTGACAAGGGTGGGACTGTGCTGTGTGTGTGTGTGTGTGTGTGTGTGTGTGTGTGTGTGTGTGTGTGTGTGTGTGTGTGTGTGTGTGT
>JAVDPK010002094.1:64309-75692 GCA_034780415.1 Cichlasoma orientale
TAGACTGACAAGGGTGGGACTGTGCTGTGTGTGTGTGTGTGTGTGTGTGTGTGTGTGTGTGTGTGTGTGCGCGCGCGCACGTTATTCTGAATGCAGATTGTCCTCTGGGTGCAGGTTTCCTCAGGCTGCTAATTGATGATGCCACTCACAGTCACAGTGCACACCAGCTACAGTTGTAGTGTTTGCATTGCCCATGGGGTCGGGTGTTGCCATGACAGATGCATACTTAAGCTCAGGCAGCAATTATAGCAGCTGAAATTAAAATCCTGACTGAACAAATGAGCCAAATAAATGTTCTGTGTCTGGTCTACTACACGTCTCTCTAGTTAAGATATCGATGCTTGTTAATTTACATCCTGGTGTGTGTGTGTGTGTGTGTGTGTGTGTGTGTGTGTGTGTGTGTGTGTGTGTGTGCACGCGCGTGTGTGTGTGCGCGCACGTAGGCAGTGGGGATGGTCGTGGTTATTAAGATATCTATGCAACCCTGTTTGTTTTGCTTTTCCAACACGTAAAACCTCATTACCTGAACACTAAGCAAGCATGTTGTTTACTGGCATGGTGCAGCATTTGATTACCAGAGATTTGATTTCCTGTGACTTTGAAACAGATTGAATGTAAAGCATTTTAATGAAAAGGTTATATCAAATTATTCACACCTCATGTCCTAACAAAGTGAACAATGTAACAAAGTAAGCCACCTTCTGCTTCTCTCTCCAAACAGTGTCTCCCTGCACATCTTGGGACACATACTTTGGTGTCTTTTAAGCTGTATTAACTGCAGTTTTTTTTTTTAACTAGTCAACTGTTGGTAATTATGAGACAACAATCTGCTCTTTACAAAGTACTTTGAAACTTTTGATTGCCTCGTTTGTACTAAAGTGGTACTCCATATTCCACTTGCAAGAGACAAAGGCGGTCAGAAGATTGCTTTCTCATCCATTTGTTAACTAATACCTATATAACACCCAGTTCATTTTGATTTTAGCCACTTAAATCTGTTCATAATCTATAACAGAGCACACATTTCACACTGAGGGTCACACAGTAAATGTAATGTGGTCAAAAAGATCCACCATTCCACCCATAAAAAGTAACCCTTAAATTTTCCTGCTGTCCCTCTCAAATTTCCTCCCCTTGCTCTTCTCGGACTCCTCCTTCATTTGCCTCGCTCCTGGAATCACTTTCTGACCACTTGCTTTTGTAAACGGAAACATAAACCTCTGTGTCAATTGACCAAAAAGCATTTTATCAAAGGAAGAATCTGCAGTTTCCAAGCCAGAAGAAGCCATATCATGTCAGGAGCATAACACAGTGCATGCTTGTCCTTACCTTCATCATTCATTGGTGTGAGCACTCCCCATCCATGAATCCCTCATGGTCAGACTATCTATGCAGAGTTCTACTGTAACACCCCGAGGAAACTCAGCGAAGATATTTGGTGCCGATGACTTAAACAGTTTGCAGGGTGTTTTGGCCAAACTTTTCCTAGTCATCAAATTTAGCTCCCTGTGACTTTGGTCATTTCCCCTAAATGAAATTCAAGTTGAAGACTTGCTGTTTGGACACACTGGAGGGGATCCACAGCAGAAAGGCAAGTGGTCAGAATGAAATTTCCAGGAAGCGTTCTAAATGAAGATCGAGTACAGACTGAGCAAAGCTGCTTACAGACTGGCATTTTCTCCAATTGCTGTAGTCACAGCGCTACTCGAGGCAAATACTTTGATCCAATTTTTAATCTTCCTTTTCTCTGCAAAGGTTATTTATAAACAACTCAATGAATACTGTTTCTGTGCTATGATTGGTTCTGAAACCTGATAGGTACTAAAGTACTAAAGTCACCAATGACCTGAAGATCTACAGTGATTCATAGAGACTTTCAGTCTTATTTGTGCATATGTAAAACTACTAATTGAAACACAAAAAACTTCTACCTTTAGGTACATGAGAGCCACTCAAGAATCTGACCTGTTAAACCAAATGAATTATGAAGTCTTTTGTTGATAATGACATTTTAATTCAAAGCAGCAGTGAGATCAAGTACAAATAAGAATTAAATTAGGGGTTCCTCAAGGGTCTGTTCTTGTTACCTTACACTTATTCATATAGAATTGTATGATTCTTTATGGTGCTAACATAAAAAAATGTAATATATCCTTCTATTCTTATGCAGATGATACACAGTTACACCTATCACTTTCCTCTGATGATCTAACCTCTGTTCACAAACTGATGAGCTGCATAACGTTTTTAGACATCCAGCAAATGTCTAAAAACATTCTAGAACTGAAGACTGATTTTTGTTTTTGACCAACAACAGATATTTCTGATATTTCTCTTTCTTGAAATAGTGAGCAGGTTACTGAACCTTGGCAAAATCTGGGCAATGATCTCAGTTTTGATAATCATTTTACAGAAGTACTTATGTTGTATTTCCTTTTTTGTAATGTTTTATTTTGTTGTTTTTCATTGCCTAAAAACATATTTTTTCACATTTTTATCTTCTGTTAATCACATTGAGTTTATGTGTTATGAAATGCTTTATAAATAAAACTTCAAGTGTTGCAGAGGTGATAATGGACAAAAAAAAAAAATAGGTAAGTCGCAAAATGTTTTGATCACGTCGCACAATATACTGAAGATTTTTTCTTCTCTACCTGCAGGAGGAGCCAATTCAGGGCTTCAAGTTCACCAACTACCTGGAGTTTATGGGTGTCCTGGAGCGCCGCTACAGGAATATTGTTCTGGCTGACATGAAAATGATTCGAACTCCTACAGAGTAAGAATATGTAAAGTCGGTCTTTTATGAAAGAAAGTTTTATAAATTCAAAAACAAGTAATCTGCTTGAACTTCATAACCTGATTTAGACACATCTATCTTCACCATGAAGGGAAATGCCATTACAAGCCTTCACTGTGGACTGTTGCCATCTGAATATGAATGTGTACCAAGTTTTCATGCTGATCAAACTGTTCAGTGAGCCGGTATCCAGCAGATGGAGATGTATCATAGATGAGGAAAAACATGCCAACAGAATAAAGATGGATTATTGATGCAAGATGGTATTAAGGGTGCAGTTCTGCAAGTACTCTAAAAGTACCTGCAAACAGTATTGGAGGTACATGTAAGAGAGAACTATTTGACTGTAGAGCCTTAACAAAACCCAGCATGGCTCAACTGTTAAAAGTATATTACTGTCAATATGTCACAAAGAAATCTGTGAAATTAGATTATAAGGCAGGTCTCATTTCAAAGAGTTGGTACTGTCACTAAATTTCATGAATTGGCTAAAACCATTAATGCCACTGTACTTTACTTTGACGCAGTGCTTCATGCAACATCCTGCTAACTCACGAGCACAACAAATGTGTGACAATCTGCTGCTGAAAATAGTCCAACAGATGTTTTGTTGATAACTAGAAGGATCCAAAATACCGGCCTTTGGAGGCTGAACTTACATCATTTCTTTCTGCTAGATAAAAGTTTACCATTTACCATTTTCCTGCAGGATGCACTTGTAAGAAATTGTACATTATAATTTTGTACATGATGTAAATAGTGGAAACAGCTGTCGGAAGAGTCAGTAATTACATTTAGGAAATGTTTGTTGATGCTGTTTGGTATTTATTGTTTTTCCAACAATGCAAATGTATCTGAATATTTAGGATCTTTTGTAATTGTTTAGCAAGAATCTCTTCTTCTGGGTTATTAAAAGCATCTCGTCACACATTGTCACACATTTGTTTCTTCTTTCAGATGAGTCTAGGATAAATAGTGTTCTCTCAAATCCACTGAAAAACAACAACATGGTTCCAGCAGTGACAAGGACACTAGCAGAAAGCAAAACTAGAAAATAATCAGTCAGGAGGGACATGGAGAGAGCAAAGGTCTGTGGCCGCCATCATTCCCTTTTTGGGGGTTGTCTTGTGGTTGAAACCTCCAGTGTACCTGTTGTCATTTTCATTTGCACCAAAGCAGTTGATTTGGAGTCACGGTGCTTCCTAACTGGACAGATGACTGAAGTTTAACTGACTTAATTTTATACTGTGATCAAGCTCTCTCTTAATTTTTTGAGAAGTTGTGGTATCAACATTCAGTTTATGACTATTAGTTTTTGACAAACTATGTACTTCTTACAAGTGCTGAACTTTTGGAACTGCACTAATTAACAGAGGATTCTGTTGGTCGGATAATTGGTAACCCAGCTAGAAATAATCGAGGAAGTCTTGACGTTTTTAATATAATTGTATAGATTTGCTACATTGTTGCCTTAAAAAGAGCATACACAGTAAGAAGTCCAACATCACCGAATGGGGAAAATATAAAATAAATTTAGAGGTCAGGATAACATTACAGCCCCATTTCATAATAGAAAACCCTTCAGCAGACATCTTATTACCTTGTGCAAAACTATTTTGCCCTAATTTTGAGGCCTTGCCCTAAACCTTTATCCAAATGCTTTTAGTCACCCCTGGGTTAGTAAATAAATAAATTTTCCAGCAAAAATATGTTTTCAATATTAACAAAACTCATTAAAGGGCACGTATCATGCTTTTAAATCCTTCCTTTTCATATGTAAATCATTTACTTGTGGTCTATATAAAGTAGAGCTGCAATGCTTTGGTCTGAATTCCTCGTTATTGTAGCTCCACAGACCCCTCTTTTACACCTTTTCTGTGGCGTGTCTTAGAGCAGCTGGTTTTGGTGCGGTCTCTTTAAATGTGAATGAGACATTTCACACCCCGCCCCCCCTACAGGTTGCAGAGCGTTCCACTCCACCCCGTTCGGCCATTTTTGTAGTTTGATAGCAGCGATACAATTACCTACCGGCAGAGAAACAAGGAGGATTTTCCCCACTGATGTGAGTACATTTCTGAGAAAAATACAATTTAACCAGGCACTTCGAAGAGGCTCTGACGCCGGGGGGCGATGTAAGGAATCGTGTGGGCTAATACACCCAACAACCGACTTGACTTGTCTACTTACAACTTCTGCGAGAAAAAAAAGGAGTATTCACGAAATTGGTTAGCCGGAAGTCCATGACCTTGTTTAGCAGTTCCACAGCGAATACTGTGACGTAACAGATAAGAAAACATAACAGGTAATAGAGAAACCTGAACAGAGTAAAATTTATGACCCAAAAAGAATATAAAGATATCTACGCAGCACCGGGAGAGAATACATTTAAATTTACTGCACTCCTAGACACTCAAAATACACACAAAATGTATTTAAGGGCTAAAAAAGTGGATTTTGCATGATATGTCTCCTTTAAATCAAAATCATTTTAAGCATACTATAAGAATTTCCCACATCCTAGAAGAGACAAAAAATTTCCATGGAAAACAAATTAGAGAAAGTACATACTGCACTTTTGTACATGGGTGCACACTACATAAAGCTATAACAATAAACCAGATATAATGAATACTTACAACATATTCACATCATATTATACTCATGTACAGGAATATTACTACATAATGCACTCATACTACCAATTTGCTGATATCAGTGTATTATGTCATCACTATAATTATTAGACAACCATGTTGTTTACATTTGAGCAATATTGCTGAGCAGTAGGTATGGCTTTAATATTGCTCAATGATGAGTCATAGTCTGTACTTTTTATGGCCATGAGTCATCGCTGACTGACATGTTAGACAAGCTCAGCCAATCAGAAGATGGCACCAGAGGCTAATCCATAAGTCTGCAGCCTCGAACTGATGTCACTATAAACAGAGCGCCTCTTTACCTAGAATTTTGGGATTCCCCAGTTTCTATCAGCTACTGTCAGCTGATCAGAGACCTAGGTCAGTTGCTAGATATGTGGAAGAGGCTGGATGGACAGACAGACAACAGTATCCTCCCGCTTTATACTGCGCGGGAGGATACAAAGTTAAAAATTAAGCTGCATGAACTGAGTATACTTGACCTAATTTGCAACTTCATGACCTTAAAACTCTATCCATCCACCCACCCACTTAACCCCGGGCCTGGGTTTGAATCAGCCCCGAAGCCCTGCTCTGGTGAATGATCCTCCTGACCAACTTCATCTGATCACTGTCAATCACATGCTGCACATGTACTACTTTTCTAAGCCTAATATCTACTAAATTACAAAATTACATTCAAAAAGACCACCAGCGTTTCGATCAGCAGGAGCGAGCAACAATAAATAGTTAAGAGATGTGGGTGTGATATGGACATCAGTGGTTTAAACCTGTCAGACACCTGGAACCACACAGACTAACAGGAACGTGGACTCTAGCTCTCTGGTGGATATGACACACATCATTTATGCCCGGACATAGATGAATGCATTGCACATCCTCTTGTGCTGTGTACTTATGCAGGTTTTGTATGAAAGATGCATGAGGAAGGTTGAATCATTGTGATAAACCCTCATTAGTAACCACAGCCTTATCTGTCTCTCCCTGCACTGCGGTCCTGTTGTCCCTCTTCAGACACACTGAGGCCTGAATAATAAATGAGCTCATCACATCCATCCATCCATCTCTCTCCCACAACAATTGTGTTTACCAGGGGAATGTGCTGGGCACAGCAGAGGTAGTGTCTGGCTCGCGGTGAGGAGGAACTGATCAAATCTTTACCTCGTAAAAGACAGCACTTCACACAGAGAATTTCACCGCTGAGGTGGGTCACAGTGTATTGAACCTGAAATTGAACTTTGAAGCAGTAATCAAATTTTGGCCACTTTGGGGCAGAACTCTACAGCAAGCGAAAACACCACAAACATGTTTGTAATATTTAAGCATTTTAGAGTTGAAAGGATTCATTTATCATTAAAACAAGTGGCTAATTTACCTACATCAAAGGTTTATAGATATTTATAGATGAGCCCAACTTCAAGGGCTGAAAAATGTAGCCAATATGGAAGAGTCAGAAACTGCAATTTCTCAAATGGCCACTAGAGGCTGACTCTAAATGTGAGACATATGGATCCCCATGTTAAAAATTGCCCAGCTGGTGCATCCAGTGGGATTTCCTAAGGACTGAGCATGACACAGACTAGCGCAGGTAGGCCTATGCGAGCCAGACTGCCATGTTTATGGTGCAACACTACTTCTTTATGACAAATTTCACCTAACGACAGCAAGCAACCTCAGCAACCGGTTGGGAATACACATTTTTCCTCTAGTGAGGGTCTGACCTGTCTCTAGGCCTCTGTGACAGCAACTGCCAGCAACCACTTGCAACTGGTTGGAGAATACTTATTTTTCCCTAGCAACCAGTAGTTGTCGACCAGTCTCTAGGCCGGACTGACTGAGGCACAAGGTCAATATTTTTGTGTTTTTGTAACTCTGGCTACATTTCTCTATGAGTGTCACATGGGTTTATAATTATGCATACAGTTCATGATGTGGTTTGTTTATCCTTAAATTTGTTGCATGTTGTTGTACATGCAAAGGTGTTCCAGTGGTTTATTGATTCTATAGGATTACCTCTTGCAGTACTCTTTTAAATGTAAAAAGAGTACTGCAAGGAGTATTATTGTGCATTTTCGCTTATAATCTCTGTTTTGTGGAAATAGAGTGTGTGAGTGTGCAACCACGGCTGAACTGAGTAACTGTATGAATGTGTGCTACCCTTTTTTTCTAAACAGGAAACTGAGTTGCCTATCCATTTCATGCGCTGTGGCACCGACCCTGTGTGAGTAACAGATCGGTGCCGTTTGATGGGACTAAAAGACATTATGAGTAGCCAGCTGTTCATTTTCTGTGGTAAGCACATTTTGTTTTAGCCATAGTAAGCTCCAATTTAATAGCACGGTGAATGCTAACCCAGCTATCTAGCACTCATAAGTCCCCAGCTCTGCCCTCTCTTCCAAATATAAGCAAAACATTGCTTCACAAACCAAAAGGTGACATCACAGTGGCTGCGTACACCGTTTGTATTCAGTCTACCAGGAGTTTCAGAGCATTTTATATTTTGCTTTGTTGGCAGTTATTCTCCCATCAATATTATTCAAATGGCTTTCAGCTCATTATCACACCAGCTTTATTAGTCAGTGCAAAATTGACAAAGCAATAGAAAAACATTGTCCACTGCCAGCAGCAAAAGACATGACATTTACTGATGACAGTGGACAAAGACCTGATAGTGTTTTGCCAATCAGTCTGTCTCTAGAACCATTAGCATGGATGTGCACAGTGGATTTATGAAAGTATTTTTTTTGCTTTAAACGTGGAGGTTGTAAAGCCAAATCAATGAGCTTAAAGCTGCTAATAATGTAACAGATATCTCTTCTGTGTCTTCATCACTATAAGCTCAGGCTAAAACTGAGTCAATTCACTGGTGAATCAATCAAATAGTTCCTGCAACTTTCATTCATTTAATCGTGTATCAGACAGATTCTCTCCACAAACTCTGTAGTTTCTTGATATTTTGCAGTGGTCATGATATTAATCCATCCATTTTGTTCCACTTATTCTATTCAGGGTCCAAGGGGCCTGGAGCCTATCCCAGCTGTCACAGGGTAGACCTTGGACAGGTCGCCAGTCTGTTGTAGGGCTAACACAAAGCGACAGATAACCATTCACTCTCACTCTGACACCTACAGACAACTTAAAGCTGCCACTTAACTTAACCCCATGCATGTCTTTGGACTGTGGGAGGAAGCTGGAGTACCTGAAGAGAACCCACACAGAAAGGCCCCAGACTGGATTTGAACCCAGGACCTTCTTGCTGTGAGGCGATAGTGCTAACCACCGCACCACAGTGCCGTCCCCGTCCCCATCCCCAAACCAGTTCGTACTTTTAGCTTTTCTTCATTGTTACTTTTACTGCCACTGTTTATTTATGAATTTATTTATTTTACGTCTGTTTGGGGAAAGTCTCTTTGCATGTAATGAGTCAGCGTGTGTTTACTTTTCATGCAACATGGAAAGGAGGACACAACTATTGTTTGTCTCTGAAAAGAGTCTCAAAGTGCTTGAGCTGCTGTGCTTATGAAGAAATTAATCTGTTCCATAATTTCAGACTTTAGTGAAGGTAGATGAGTTTAAATACCTTGGGGTCAACCATCCAAAGCAATGTACAGCGCACAAGAGATGTGAAGAAGAGAGTGCAGGCAGGGTGGAGTGGGTGGAGGCGAGTGCCAGGGCTGATTTGTGAAAGAAGGATAGCAGCAAGAGTGAAAGGGAAGGTTTACAGCATGGTAGTGAGACCTGCTATGATGTATTGTTTGGAGATGGCGACACTGACAAAAAGACAGGTGGCCGAGCTGGAGGTGGCAGAGGTGAAGATGTTAAGATTTTCAGTGGGAGTGACCAGAATGGACAGGATTAGAAATGAGTGTATGAGAGCCTTGAGGCAACTGCTGTTGTGATTTGGTGCTATATAAATAACATTGAAATGAACTGAGAGGGACAGCTCAGGTTGAGTGGGTTGGAAACAAAGTTACAGAGGCAAGGCTGTGAGGGTTTGGACATGTGCAGAGGAGGGATGGTGGATACACTGGCCAAAGGGTGTTGAATGCGGAGCTGCCGGGCAGGAGGAAAAGAGGAAGACCACAGAGACTAGGATAACACTAAGAACAGGGTGGCATAAAGGCAGCTGATCCACCTAAAGGGTGCAGCTGAAAGAAGACGAACACAGTTTTTAGACTTTAGTAATTTCGCACAGAAATTGACACGAGCGTCACCAAAATTAACTAAGTGTTCATCTTCTTTATAAATTAAGGATTAAGGAGTTAAACACCTGTGAAACAGCAAGTTGAGAGAATATTATTGCACAGAATATAACTATTTATGGAAGCTGAGAATGAGAGTAGGGTTAAGTGGCAGAATGATGGCTAAATTTTATTTTATTTTTTTCAGACAGGTATGAAACTACTTAAAGACTGCAGCCTGCAGCGAATACAAAGTGATGGCGGAGAAAGTTTACTTTAAATGTAATAGAAATGATTAAATTTTAGGGTTAGCCATTATTAGTGATTCTGGATGGAACACATTCTTGCTGATGTTTAGGATTTATGGTCCCCGCGTTTGGTTTCCAACAACAACAGTAAAATTTAATTACAACATTAAATCGGTTCTATTTTTTTTTTATTGTGAAGTGCTGCTGCTCTTTTCTGTTGCATGACAATTAAGGGCCATTTTTTACATCGGTCTTATTTTTAGTGTGAGGCGTCAACATCCTGCTTCAAAATGAGCCTTCTTTTCTTGTGTTGTCACACTAATTTATATTAAAAACAAAATCCTAAAACAAAGAACGGTGTTCTAAGATGAACATCTGTCCTACAGGCTGAATGTGTCTCTTACAGTTTCGGCTGTAGGTGAAGTAAAAATGTCTCATAAGGAATGCGGATATTGGATAAACATGCAGATGCCAGGCAGCTAACAGAAGTAAAAAAACAAGGCTTAAATTTGATTCATGGACCAACTGAGAGGCAGAACACACAACCGTAGTTCATTTGCACTTTTGCTTTAACAGGCTAAGAAACAAAACGCCTCAAGGTAAACAAATAATGCTGGCCTGTCAGCTCGAAGGAAATAAAGTGCATTTGTGTATCATGTATCATCATTGGCTTTTTCTGCATTTTGATGAAGCTGCAGACATGAAATGAAACCATTACAGAATTATATGCGTGCACTTCAGCCTCTCTGGAATAAACTGTTGACAGCGCAGCTTTACTTGATGGCTTGTTTTAATAATTGGACAGTGAAATCTGAGATGCTTTATGTCCTTCAGGTTTGATCGATCTTCATTCGGCCGTGCTGCAGCTCTCTGTCGGTCTGCTTTATGGAAAATTTTATGTCAAGCTGTTACCAGATGTCACTGTTTGCTCTAGTTTTCAGAGTTTGAGTGGAGAAGATGCAAGAAGAGGGAGTACAAATCTCAGTGTCATCGCTGGTGGGAGTATGATAGGGCCCATATTAGAAATGTCTGTCAGCGGAGCACGGTGTTTTCATCAACCGATTCCATGTGGGCACCGCTTCTATTGAGCAGAGGGTGTAAGAGAGCAAGCGTGGTGGGCTGTGCTCTGTCAAAGCTGCAGAGGATCTAGACGAGTTTTTTTTTTTTCCTGTAGGACAATATGTGAGCTCAACTTTGCTGAGAGAAACTGATGTTCCTAGCTGCTGGATGGATGGCACTTCTGGCTCACTTTGCAGTTTATGAAACTAACTGAACAAACTTCTGTGGACTTGGGGGACATCTGACCCCATTTTTATAAATTTGGACAGGCCTGGCAGTGTACCAGCCAACAGAGGCTGAGGGGACAGCTAACCTTTTTGAGAACAGGGAGATAAAGAAGCAGAAGTATTGTCTAGAAGGTACTTGTGGTATCGTGGATGCTTACATGTTCTTACATATTTACAGTCTGCAAAAGTGTTTCTATTGATGTTGTCAGCAATA
>JAVDPK010002094.1:75744-98780 GCA_034780415.1 Cichlasoma orientale
GATGCCTGTTGGCCTGCTGGTTTAATTAAAAGTGCAACCAAGCTCAAAGTGAGTGATTATTTCCCGACGATGTTACAGTACTGCTGGAGCATTTTTAAAGAGCAGGATCGACAAAGAAAAAAGGACGACGACAGAGAAAAAAGAAGAAAAATTTAATGTGTGATAAGAAAAAATAATCATGATTACTTCGATTTCTTTAAGTAGGTGATAATACTGAGGCTGGTTAAGATCCAGGTGACACACCATGAGCAGTCTGCCTCCAATTGCTTCCTGTTTGTAGGTCTTTCTACTTTCAGTTTTGTCTTCAGTAACTGAAAAGCACTGACTTGAGATCAGGTGACGAATATCCCATTTCTTTACTTTAAGAAACTCTGGGATTGCTTTTGCAGTCTGCTTTGAGTCATTGCTCATTTGTACTGTGAAACTGCGTCTGATCAGTTTTGCAGAATTAGGCTGAATCTGAGCACAGAGTATAACTCTTCAGAATTCATCCTAAAAAAAAAAGATGTTGTTTTATATGTCCAAAATAAATAAATAAATAGAAATAGAAATAAAATCCACTCTGGTGGTGTGCAGAGGCAAAATTTGAAAAATGTAACTTTCTAAAAACGTATGGGCCTGACTGTGGTTAGATAGCGATGAGGATAGCTGAAGAGGAAAGGAAGCATGTGAAATGTAAAAACCTTGTTAATTCAAAGAAGTCAGTAAATTAGAGTAAACACTCTTAATATAGTCTTGCTATTCATAGATATTAGCATGCTGCATTAGCATCGCTCAGTACAGTTTCAGTGAGCACTAGCATAGCCCAAGTCTTTTTGTCATGCTACTTTAGAATTTAGAAGATATGTGAGCACGGTCACTTCAAGCTCATCACCCTCACACAGCCAGCGAGGGCTCCAGCTTGATCAGGAGTCCTCACTGTCACCCTAAAACCACTGGGTGTCATTTTTCAGTGTGCTGGGCTCATTTCGTGACGTTGTAATAAAGTAAGGCGGAAAGTAAGTCTTTCATGGTCTTGGATTTTTGCGCAGTTCTTTCACTACGCACGCAGAAGGCTTATGGGAATTCAACTAACCCAGAGGTTACAGAGGCACACTTGCGTGCAGTCCTCCAAAGATTTAAGAGATCTAATTGTTTTTATCACTTGGTTTCCCTTCACTACAAAGAAGCTCTTTGTGCATTATGACACCTGTTTTCTCTGCCTCCTTTTGTTGGTACACAACATGTAGATGTTAGCCTGCAAACCTCGGCGGAGCACCTACAGACAACCATCTGCTTGATGCAACAGAGGATGTGACTATAATGGATTTTAAACCATGTGGCTGTGCCTGTGTTACCTTTTAGCTGTTGCTCATGAAGTCCATTAGCTAATCATTTTGTAATTAGGAAACACAGAGAAGGAGAGGGAGGCAATAACTGAATGTGATCGATTTAAACTGTAAATGCTGCCAGTAAAAATGCATTTAGTCCTACTACTGCTGACAGTGTAGTCTATACGTTTTTAGTGTACTTTATAGTCATACACTCGACATAATTGGGTTTTGGATTGTGTGATGATTCAACTGATTGTTAATTGGTAACAATATAAATGGTTTAGCAAAGATCCAAGGCTAAATCATCATTCTTTTAATTTTAGAAATATGCAAAACACTAAGGGATCAGGCTCCTCATTTTCAGATAATTAACTGTAACAAATGAATGTTAATGCCTGAGGTTAGTTGTCACAAGGCCAGAATAAAACTCGGCTGGTTAATGACCTCTTTGCAAGTTGGTATCTGGACTCGGCTAAAGATCACCTCTCTGTGATATCACTCTGGGGCCTGTTTTCAGAGATCCACTGCAGCCCTGAGCTTTTTAAGACATTACCTGATGGAGCCATATTTGAGAATGTAAATATTAAAAATAAATCTGACAGTAAATGTACTTAAATGAGGTTCCCATGAATCCTTAAAAAGTTTAAAAAGTAAATATTAAATTAGATTTTAGGAATGACTATATTCTTTTTTTTTTTTTTTTTTGATTAAGCCTCAGTCACGCAGGCCTAGACCAGGCCTGGATGTTGTTGGCTGCTGCTGAGTGAAATCAGTTGCAGAAAAAACAACCTCCTTGTAATTGATTTTGGTTGCCAGCAGATTCCTGCAGTTACCTGCAGTTTGCATGGATGAAACTGACTGTTGGTGTAACACCCTTTACCTCTGCAACCAGTATCACCTAGTGACTGCCAGCAACCACTCACCAAATGGTTGGGGAATACACAATTTTCCAGAGCAACCTGTGGTTACAAGGGGGTCGCCAACCAATTTCTAGGCCTGTGTGACTGCAACCTTAGATCTTTAAAAGTTTTTTAAAAGGGGTAAATTAAATTTTTTTGGCAACAATGTTGCTTAATCTGGCACCTCCTAAAATAAAGTCCGTGCAGTGTCTGATTGCACCCATGTGGGTTGAATTTACAGTCAGTGAATGGCCATCAATGTCCTGTCTCCTTCATGATCTACTTAGACAGCTCCTAAACCAAAAAGAGTATTTCCAGAAGCAGGCACACTTCTGAAGCTGATTACTTCCTCCCATGTGTTACATTTAAAAAAAGGCAACTGCAAACAATGACTTCATTCTCCCAACATCACTGAGCACCTGGACAGTCTGAGGTGCAACCTGGCTTCATCCTCCAGGAACTGCCTGCATACTCTTACTGCATAAACCCATGACCCACTGCGCCACTGACAATGGATCCAAAGATTTCATCTTTTTACCTAATGGCAGTCATGGCGCCCTTGCCTTGCCTATAGAGGTCTGTGCGTCCCTCCATAGATATGCCTCCTCAAACCTCACTGACCCACCACCAAGCCGGTCATGCTGAATGATGTTCTCCACAGCTTCTCCCAGCCCTTTCATGTCTGTCACATGCACTCAGGGTGAACCTGCTCTCATCTGTGAAGAGCACAGGGTGCCAGGGGTAGACCTGCCAATTCTGGTGTCCTATGGCAAATGCCAATCTGACTCCATGGTGCCAGGCAATGAGCAGGGTTCTGGCAGTGCTCATCCTGCTCCTCTTTGTACAAAGAAGCAGATACTGGTCCTGCTGATGGGTTAAGGACCGTTTATGGCCCTGTCCAGCTCTCCTTGAGTAACTGCCTATCCTCTGGAATCTCCTCCATGCTAGTGAGACTGTGCTGGCAGACATGCAAAACCTTGATTTCACTGATTCAGAGCCTTAATATTCCATAAATATGATAGGAAAACCCCAACCCTAATTTCCAGCTTATAAAAACTTCAGAAAGAATAATTTACCTCCTAGGCCATGCACCGAAACATCCTGCTTTAACTGTAAAGCCATATGCTGCAGTGTAATGTTCTGTTTTGTCAGATCAAGGAAAACAAATGTGAACATGGCCTCACTTGGCTGTAAGCTGCATGTATTGATGTTTTGTGATAGATCTTCAGAGCTCGGCTACATTAGAAACTGATATGCTGTTTCCAAAGTGGCCCCCTGCTGTGCCTCTGAGAGTCAGCACAGTAAAATGTAAAATCTGGTCCTGTGGGACATCACTGAAGTGCTGCCTAATGAGTCATGAGGAACTTAATGCTGGACTGTAATATTTCTGTAGGTAAGGAACCACAACTCTGTACTACACTGGTGGCCGTTTGACACTTGCCCCTGAGTGTCAGTCACAAGGCTGGAGTTCTTCCTGTTAGCTCCTTTATTGCAGGCTTTTATGTGTGTGGGCGTATACACCATAGTGTAGCAAATCAAGGACAAGATCAAAGGAAATTAACAGTCTTGGCTAATTAAGATGTTTCATTTAACCTAAACTCAGTCAGAATAACAACTATAACTATATTTACACACATTCTACAGTGAACATTTGGGAACATTACTCACTGCAGATGAGCTACACAACACAGACACACACTGCTGCCAGTGAGGGGTACTACTAATTTAGCTTTCCCATCCAGTAGGTGGCGCATCACTACAACTACGTGCAATGCAGAGGTGGATAACGTTTGTAAGAAATCTTACAAAGTTTGGAACACACACACACACACACACACACACACACACACACACACACACACACACACACACACACACACACACACACACCCAAAGACTAAATATGTCCAAGCCTTTTTAACAATTTCCACAAAACTTGGTTCACTTGGATAAACAGACAGGACTGAATCCAAGAGATCAAGATGACATTACTGTTGCACAGATGAGTGGGCACACTGAGGCAGCCTCCCTCCTGCATGGCATTTGAAATGATGCAGAGACTGCTACAGGAGAAAAGGGGAGCCTGAATTGCCATTTGTATGAATTAAAGATTGAGTATTTTTACCTCACCTCGCTGGCTGACAGAGGCCCGAAATCAAGACACATTGCTACAGCGTGAATCACCAGATGCAGCTGATGAAACTGGTGTTGTACATTTGGGTGTTTGCATGTTTTACTCCATTTGCTACACATTAGAAGCACTTGCCAATTATTATGTAATCCTCTCTAGCGCCGCCAAAACAGCTGTGACCCACTGAGGCATAAACACAGGTCCTTTTGGGCGTCCTGTGGTGTCTGGCACTGGGATGTTGGCAGTGGATCCCTTGGGCTACAGCCCCGGCTGACGGCACCCTCTCGCTCTTTGTGATGGGAATCAATGGCACTTAAATACACACACAATATTCCTGCACCCAGCATTGACCGTGCTGGGTCAATGCTGGGTAAATAAGAGAGAAGCCAGATGCATTTTGCCAGATCAAATAAAAGATACACTTCAGATTCCCAGACTTGTAAACACAGTTAAACAGAGCTAAAGTACTTTAAAATTTAGGGTGGCGTTGTTAATATGTGAGATTCTGCTAACGGACATTAATGATACAGATTAGATCACCAGTCATTAAAGCTTGAAAACTGCCGCAACATACCTCTTTAGCACGGCCGATGTTAGCCACTGTCCATACGTCCTTTTGTCTCGTTAATCGATTGGAAATAAATGAATAGAACAGACATCTGGACCTTACACTGCTTGCTTTTGAACACGGTTTAATAAAAGGTTAAAAAGATTTACATTTTAAACCTAAAAACTTACAAACAGTTGGACTGTTATAGCTCTCTGTCCCGCTTCACGTAACTGTTTCCCTTGTCTGATCATTGGCTCTTCAGTTTGACCTGCACTCATCGCGCGGAGCCAATCAGCTCCTTAATTTTGACATAACTGACTGTTTATTTCAATTAGCTTGGAAAACCTCATTAGTGGGAGCTGACTCGACCTCAGAAGGAGATGCAGTTTAGCGATGATGACTATAATGGCAGTATAATACAGTATAATGATCTGTTGTGCTGTTGATCTTGATTATGGACTTTTCAAACTGACAGCAAGCAATTTGAAGGAGATAATTGGTGGTAATGAGGCTGATTAGGCATCGGCGAGGACACACCTTGCTCAACTCGGAGCCTGAAGGTGTCTGCAAACCTTTTTCTGTTATCAGCTGCGCCTTGTTATCTTTAGTGGCTTCTTATCTTGCAGATGTTCATTCTCATTTGTAAGTGTCACTGATTCCTTGATTATACTGAACTATTTTCCCGTTCTGTGATTTTAATCTTTAGCTTTCACATTTACTGCAAGGGCTTCTTTTTCTCTTATCAGCTTCCTATCTAATTTTTCCCCCCCCGTTTTATCTTGCAGTCCATATTCGGTCTGGGCTACTGTCGCCGCTCCTTATTGTTTCCAGCCTCTGTAATGCCTTTGTTTGCAGATTTTCTACAGCAGCCCAATTTCAGCGGCCAGAGATGTCATATTTTGATCGCTGTGTGTGCACACGCTGCTGTATAGGAACAGCTTTGAGCTTAAGGGAGTGTTGCATTAGCATTTCCATTTGCTATAGTCAATATTTTCCACAATGGAGTGAATTGTTCATTGTGTGCATGTAAATTAGATGACTTTGGGGATTTGGAGCACAATGATACAGACTGTAATACAAAGTGTATTGATAAATACTCAACACAAGAAAGGTCATCGGCATCTTTAATAAGGATGCCATCAGGCCTTTGCATTTCATTTTACTGCCTGTTTTTAATGAGCACACAAACAGAATTATTTATTGATCCCAAAACTGCAATGAGTGATGATAGAAGCTTTCCACCTCTTCTTTATTTTCCTGTATCTCTCACGGCGCTCTGCTGGCTCTTTCTTTAATTTAAAGTGTGGCCTGCTCTTGTTTGGAATGCATGCTACAAGCCTTCTGCGAGTCCCTCTGCCCAAACCCTGCTGCTATCAACTCTGCTACATGTCAGACAGTGTGAGACGGTGGAGAGACACCGAGAATTATAATTCCCATTCACACTCCTCATTGCTTAGGCACAAAGCACCGCAGAGACTCAACTTCAGCTTCCCCCCTCTATGCATCCATTCCTCGGATTTGTGGAGCAAAATCAAGTGTTGGCTTCCTAATCCTCATAAGTCCAATCATATCCGGAGTCTACTGGTACATGAAGTTGCCTCCTGTCCACAAACAAGGGATTGGTTCATTGTGGAAATTACTGTGGCTCGGATAAGTCTTAAGTCTCTGCCTTACCAAGAAAATTGGCTTCGAGGATTGACTTTGCCAAAGCCTTGAACGTAATCAGTACAGTCTGAAAATTACCTCCAAAACTATGGGCAGCCAGTTTAATTTCATACCAGCAGGGACACATTCATTAAGTTTCCATCCAAGGCCTCAATGCAACCAGGAGCCATGCCTCATTAGGTCGGACAGTATGCCAATATTATATACCGAGGTCCTGGCAATAGCTGTAAACTTCAGTGATTTAATTAACATTCTCTTTTCCAATATTTAAAACTCTGTCTGCTGCTGCTGCTCCTCGCAGCCTGTGTGCTAACAGGGAAGCAGCACTGAAAGGGGAAGGTGATAGAAATTTCAGACAGACAAAGTCAGAAAACTGATGTGGGCCGAGTCGTAAACAAATGTAGCGCAGGAATCTTTGGACACGAAGCAGAGATAGAAATATCAGGCACAGTTCTTTCCACTGATGCAGAGATTCATATACAAATAAAGTCTGCAGCAGTGCATCGAAATGAAAACCAGAGGAACACGAGAACCCAGACCTGACTTGATTTAGTTTGTAACAGCGCTGACGCTTCCAAACAGTTAGCGTCTCGTTTCCTGGCCTTCTTAAAATGTACAGACAGAAGAGGATTTAAGGCAACGTCAGACTGCATAGAAAGACTGTGGCCAAACATGACATGAACTTCCTATTTCCCTGTGGGGGAAAAATGCAGTTCGCTGTAATAAAAGTGTATTTGTTTGATGTGCCAGTATCAGTAATCTAAAATAAAGTTGAAATCAATTTAAATAAATGCAGGCATTGAAACACGTCGACTACATGAGCATTAAAGGAACACCAGAACCTGATGGATCATTACTGCAGACTAAGAGATAACTCTATTTATTGACTCCTCTTTCCAATCAGCACTTTAAAATCTTGAGGAACACAGCAAAGACAACACGGGGGGCACGTTTCAGCTTCACTGCATCTTCACCTTTTAGTGGCCTATCAACCTACTGTCAAAGGTATTATACCTAATCTCCGTTAATCCTCTTTACAGCAAAGCTGCCATTTAGAGGCCCAACGACCAGAGACATTTAGTCAGGAAGCTCCAGAGAGTTCAGCGTTTTCACTGCTTGATTACACACTTAATAAGATTAATGTACCAATGATATTCATTAATACCGCAGACGCATTAGATTAGGTTTTGAGAACTTGTTTGCACAATTGATTTAACCGCATTGATCACTTCTGCTTTATTGTTTGCAATCTAATTCAATCCGGCAACAACTCTATTCTTTATTACGTCTGCCTCTTCTTACCAAGGCGCGTATGGGATTGGTTCCGTTTGTCTGACAGGATCATATATTTTCATTCATACTTTGGTGAAATATTAACCATGCAAACCACACTAGCTGATGGATACTTTATGCTGAAGTTTCAATGTGGAATAACAACAATCTTATGAGAACGGTGGTGAGTACTGCAAGCTAATGGCAGACATAAGCACGTTGATACAGAGGATTCAGCTCTTATCGAAGCCTCTCACTTTCATTTTTTTTAAAGTATAAAACAGAAAAGTCACACTCAACCATTTATACAGTCTGTCATATTACTGTAGTAATGACAGGCTCTTTTAAACAGTTTCCTTTCTTTTAAACAGTAGCAGGAACAAATCAAATGCCATCCATTAGTGACACAGGGAATGACCTCCAGCACACTGGAGAATAAATCTAATGTTAAAATCCCATTAAGATATATTAAACGGACACAGGATGAAATATCCAGCAGAGGGAAGAAGTAAAAGAAAATTTTTAGCGAAAATGTATCTCTAAAAGATTAGCTATGACCTGAAACTTATAATAAATTAAGAAACACATTTTGTTTTCTGTCTTTTGCACGGTGGATGCAATTAAAATGTATTTATATTGGGCAAAATCAGAACAACAGTCATCTTGAGGCACTTCATATTGTAAAACAAAGACTAGGCATCCTCCTGAAAACGGAGCACAGTCTAATAGATGTGGTTAATTATTGTCCATACAAATACTGTGTGTGCATTTACTGTAAAAGCCATTTGCAACTGTGAAACAGCCAAAACGTATTTCATCTGTCGCTGAATATTAACATAATGTCAGATTAGTAAAATGACTGAGGTTATGCACTGCACTGGTCTAGTGGTTATAGTTTGGCACAGATTACATAGAGCCCATTTTTTTTAAAGTACTATGTAACTATGGTGAACTATGTTATGGTTCCCCTTCCTGATTAAACCAAATTTTTAAAACAGTCAGGATGATGAGACCTACATGTTCTCTCTCTCTTTAGCCTCTAGCCTCTTGTTTACTTCGGTTTGGAAATAGCCTGTGCTTTTGGTTAAAATATGCTCTTAATTTTTTCCCCCTGAATAAATAAAGGTTTTTGTCTCTCTCTTTCTATCATATATATATATATATTAAAAAAAAAATCCCCACTCGCCCTGTGGGCGGTCTTTGTCCTCCAAGCCCGGGTCCTCTACCAAAAGCCTGGGAGCTTGAGGGTACAGTATAATTTTTTTTGTCATAAAGTCTGACTAGAAATGTGCACCAAATATCCTAAAACAATCCAAGTTAAACTATTTTCTGGCAAAATGAAAACCTGCAGACAATCTGTAGCTGAAAGGTGGTTAACATATTTTCCAGCAGCAGTAGCATTGTTTTGAGACAGTGTCATGTCTGGGGACAGAGTTGCGATCATCCCTGACATTCCCCTGGTGGCCTTCCCAGCCTCCATGTCTCAGCCCAGTGGAGGAGGGAAATGAAAAGGTGCAGAGGTAAAACGGCACACAGAGCAGCAGCTGCTGCGGCAGTTAACCCACAATAAGATTTCTGTAAAAAATGGGGTTTTTTTAGGTTTTGGACAGATGGATTTGATTTGTGAGTGAAATAATAATTTCAAAATGAAAAGTGTGGATGGTGTTGGACTAAGCACTGTTTAAAGTTTTGTTACAGTTTCCAGTCTCCTTTCTCTTTCTGCTGCTTCGAGCCAGAAGAGCTATTTTCTTAATAAAGTGCAACAACTGTTTACAGCCAAACATCTGAGCAGATCCAAACGCAATTACTGTTTGGCTCCATTAATTAAACCTTGCTGAGTAACAGCATGCATTACAAGTAGATTTTCTCTTTGGATTCCCTGTAAAAGAATTTGTGTGATGTGTTTCAGGGACGCAAAGCAGTGTTGGATACAATGTGCTGGCAGAATGGTGCATGTCCTCACTTTAAAATATGCAGTCTGTCACACATTGTAGGAATGAGTATGAGCATTTTATTATTTGCTTCATTTTGTTATTATAAAGTTGTCCAACTATAACAAAATGTTAAAGATAAATCCAATCACACTTAGATAGTGCCGTGTTTAATGCCTCAAATATTTCCTGTAAATATTTGGGTTTCTTGGCCCGTTGTTATGAGCATGTTATGAGTAAGTGAAAAAGAAGGTAATAAAAAGAAGATCACATTGTCTTAATGCAATGTTCTTGAGTTGTGGCATTCACATATCACATAAACACTTTTGCAGACCAATAACCGGAGCAAGAATGCATTAAAAAACTGATCAAGTCCTCTGTAGCCATGGCAGCAAATTAAGCTTTGAAAAATCGTGAAAATTATTCCAACATGTGTCCTAGATTTCTGAATACATACAAACCCTCTGTCTTCACAAAGGTGATGTTACTGTACCACCTAACCACCCAACTTATTAAGCGAATACTACAGGAAACAATACATCATTCAAGCACAACATTATGACCACTGAGAAGTGACGTGAATAACACTGATTATCTCTTCATCATGGCACCTGTTAGTGGGTGGGATATATTAGGGAGCAAGTGAACATTTTGTCCTCAAAATTATCAGAAGCAGGAAAAATGGGCAAGCTTAAAGATTTGAGCGGGTTTGACAAGAGCCAACAAGGGTAGTCAAAACAGCACAAAGAATTGTTGGCTGCCCTCTCCCCTCCCTGATGGACATCTACACCCCCCGCTGCCTCAACAGAGCCAAAAACATCATCAAGGACAGCTCACACCCTGGCTTTGAACTGTTTGACCTGCTGCCCTCTGGCAGGTGATACAGGTGCATCAAAGCCAGAACAAACAGACTGAAGAGCAGTTTCTTTGCCAAAGCAATCACCACCCTGAACTCACACACTCACCCTCTCTTAACTGTGCAATACCCACATCTCTGTGCAATATTATATTATTCATACTGAACAATATCTATAACTCTTATTTTATGCAATATCCAATATTCATTCATTGAGTGCAATATTCATTAACCAAGTGCAATACTCAACCATCTTCATTTTTATATGTGTATATACTTACCCATTTTTTAAAAATAATGTATATTTTTTTATACATTCTATTTTATTTTCTGTATATTCTTAGAAGTTTTATTTTATATTTTTAAGAAGTGTGACTTTCTACTGCATGGCACTGAACAGGAGTGACCCTCCAATCTCATTGTACATTCTGTATAATGACAAATAAAAGCATTCTATTATATTCTATTCTAACTTGTGATGACCAGACGACTGGGTCAGAACATCTCCAAAACTGTTGTGGGGTCTTCCTGGTCTGCAGTGGTCAGTCTCTATCAAAAGTGGTCCAAGGAAGGAACAGTGGTGGAACAGTGGTGAACCAGTGATAGGGTCCATAGGCAGCCAAGGCTTATTGATGGGGAGCAAAGGCTAGTCCGTGCTTCCTTTTTGCTTCCTCATTGGTTTCTGCCCGCTGTGTGCTCTGCTGTCTGTCTGTTCGTTCTAGTGAGATTCTGTAATTTGTTCTGCCTGCCCCGTCCAGCTCCATTCTGAGTTCCAGCAATAAAGCTGATGAAAAAGTTAAGTCCAGACTTGTTCCGAGTCCTGCACTGGGGTCCTCAACCTGCCTGCCACAGCGAAGTCCATGACAACTGGACCGTTGAGCAATAGAAGAAGGTGGCCTGGTCTGATGAATCATGTTTTCTTTTACATCACATGGATGGCTGGTGAGTGTGCGTCCCTTACCTGGGGAACACCTGGTATCAGGATGCACTATGGCACGAAGGCAAGCCGGCGGCGGCGGCAGTGTGATGCTTTGCGCAATTTTCTGCTTTCATCTATGCAAGTGTAACTTTGACACGTACCACCTACCTAAGCATTGTTACAGACCATGTACACCCTTTCATGGAAGCTGGATTCCCTGATGGCTGAGGCCCTGCCACAAAGCAAAAATGGTTCAGCAAAGATATGAAGAACACAACAGGTTTGAGGCGTTGATTTGGCCTACAAACCCCCCAGGTCACTCAAGCATCTGTAGGATGTGCTGGACAAACATGACCAATCTGGAGGCCCACCTCGCAACTTAAAGGATCTGCTGTTAACGTATTGGTGCCAGATACCACAGCACACCTTCAGGGGTCTAATGGAGTCCATGTTACGACAGGTCAGGGCTGTGTGATAAATTTACCCTAAATATTGTGGTGGATGGGAAAACATCACATAATTTTTCCTTCTTTAAAATGTCTTTATCTTGGTGACTTGGCATTTGGAGCATCCTACAAAATGGTGTTATGCTGTATTGATCACCAGTTCGATCATCCTCACACGGGCATTGTGTTGCATTGGACTGTGAGTCAATGAGCAGATATGGCTGTACGGAGTAAACCACTGGGGTTCACATCCAGTTTGTCCTGCATAATTCTCTAACATCTCTAACCTGTACAGCATGTATGTACAGTCAAAGCTACTCTGCTGGGTATCCTTGTTCAGCTGCCCGTTAATGCAACTATCCAATCACCCAATCACAACTCAGTGTGTTTAGCCATGTAAACATATTCGACGACCTGCTGAAGTTCAAAATGAATGTGAGAACGGGGAAGAAAAATGATTTAAGTTACTTTGAACGTGGCATTTTGTCGGTGCCAGACGGGCACACGGTCGAAGTATTTCAGAAACTTTTGATCATTTGGAAGTTTCCTGCACAACCATCTTTAGAGTTTACAGAGAATGATCCCAAAAAAAGAAACTATCCAGTGAATGGCAGTTCTCTGGGTGAAAATTATCTGTTGATGTCAGAGGAGAATAGCTAAACTGCTTCCAGCTGATAGGAACCCAAATAACCTCTTGTTACAACCAAGGCACGCAGAAGAGCATCTCTGAAAGTAGATGGGCAACAGCAGAAGACACACAGGACAGAGACAGACAACCATTTGCACTCACATTCACACCTATGGGCACTTTAGAATCACAGATGAACTTAACCCCACTGACTACATGTCTTTGGACTGTGGGAGGGAACCAGACTACCCGGAGAGAACCGAGGCAGACATGTGGAGAACATGTAAACTCCACACTGAAATGCCCCAGCCAGATGGTGGATTCAAACCCAGGACCTTCTTGCTGTGAGGCAACACCATGCCACCCTCATGTTAATTGGTGCACCACCGAAGAGCAGTAGATTTTATTTGTTCCTAAATCATCATATTTTCAATATTTAGTCTAGTTTTTGTGTTTTCTCAAAAACCTGAAAAAAAAACGACTTAGGTCATTATTTTAGGAGGTGAAGATATGTTATGAAAAGTGTGCAGACTGCGGCTGATAAACATATTTGTGTGAATAAGTTGTGTTAAATAACTGGCTGTGTGTGTCTATAGAAAACCACTGCAGAGACTGATGTGGCAGCACAGCTCTGTTCACACATCATCTGGTCCTTAATTCTGCAACGAGAAAGGTCAGCGAGAGGAGAAGCATCATTAACCGAGCCCTGGCTTCACCTCCGCACAGACGTGAATAAACTCAGAGACAATGACAGAGGAATGGTGAGAAAATGATGGATGGAGGAAGATGAGAATATAATAACCACAGTGTGACATTGGAGCCCTTTACTCAGGTTTTTCATTGTGTGTTTGAACAGTCTCCCCTCTCTGCATTGATTTTCTTTTTGAGAGTGTCCATTTTGCCAGCGAGAGCTTATCAAACACCAAAATGATTCATTTCCCGCTAATAAATTGTCGCCTCCGTGCTATAACTTTAGCAACCGATGTGTTGTGTGAGTGTTGTATAAAATGTCACACTTTGCTTTTTTGCATTAGTGGCTCACTACTCTGTGTGTTGTAAAAACGAACATTTAACTATTTTGGTCAGTTTAATAATTTATTTCACACTGGAAAAAAACATTTTCTTTAAAAAAAAATCTGTTTATTATAACGGAAACACAAGGAAACTGGTGGTGGCTGACTTAAAGGAGAAGTTACTCTATTACATGAGTTGCATTATGATATTGTTGTCCTATTAGGCCATTAATCATTCATTCAAATTTTTCTATCAGACTGGTAAAAGGTTGCCAGATTTTCTGAAAGAGTCACTCTTTGTTTTAGAAAATGTATCTGATTTCCTACAAGCGTTACACATTTCCTAGTTCCTTGACCCACCTATCAAACACTGAGGGCATCCCAGATTTCAAGGACTGCAGCAGAATATTTCTTGCTAGCAGACGGCCTGAGCTTCGTACCAATCCTTCACTCTGCCTGATTCAACCGCCCCAAACAGCATCATTCTAGGAGTGAAGGGAACTCCATATTGAAAGGTTTGTTAAGAGAGAGGAAAAAAAAAATCAATGATCTCCCAAAAGTCTGTAATCTACATGGAAAGAACCAGTGAGGTAGAGTTCCTGGCTCTGTTGAACATATTGCACAAAAAGGGGTGAAGTACAGAACTGTGCAAAAGTTTTGAGCCACCCCTCATTTCTCTCTGATCTCTCTTTTGTCCCCCACCTGTCCAGTTTTCTCAAGTTTGTTTAAGGACATACTGCACGCCATGCCAACATACGTTAGGTTTTCAGGTAATATCTAGTTGGGAAACACATTTTTGGTGTGAAACTGCTGTTTTATGCCTGTCGAACTGTGTTATCTTTGGCATTTTTTGTGCATTCAGCTACAGAAATGGGAACAAATGATGCAACAGGCTGCTGGTAACAAGGTGCCTAAAGATACATTTAAAATTGGTTCTTTCCTAAGTTGTCTGTGCAATTATGTGCAAATGCAACACTGGTTCATCCCTCGAGTTAGTGCCTTTTTTTATGCTTGAATGATTCACGTGTCAGTGTTAAATGGCTTACACCCCCCCCACACACACACAGACGCAACAAAAAAAACATTCTTCTAAAAAATGGTCAGTTACAAACTGAAAATGCCCAAAGAAAAACTTTGAAAGGCCTTTAGAAAGCCTGAAGAAATACTGCTTATGACTACTTAAAAAAAAAAAAAAAATGGCAACAAAAGTCTGGCTCCTTGAAAACAAAATATAAAGAGCGGTGGCTCAAGACTTTTGCACAGCACTGTACCTTTTAATATTTTATGTAATGCAGTGAGAGAGAAGTGAAATTTTTGGATTACTTTAGATGAACTGCATCAGTCTATCTAGGATACCTTGTATTTATAGAGATGCAGTGGATATTTTCCAGACAAACAGGAAGGTCAGTGCCCAGATCCTCCTGCCAGCCACTTTGTAGAGGGAGCGTTCCAGTTTTACAGTATTTGTAAGGTTGTAAATGGTTTTATAATCAGGGTGCTACCCAAAGCAGCATGATGAGAGTTCTGCTCATACAGTGGGACATGCTACTTTTAAAAAAATCTCTTAGTTTTAAAAATTGTCTTATTTTCATTTAAAAACTGGCCATAAACATCCAGACAGAGAAAAACACCTGAAGAAGTACCCGAAACTGCCCCGGGGTAGTTTCTGCTGCAGCCGCTGTCACTACTGCCACCATCACGGCTGGAAATAAACTGCTATGAAATGAGGATTTTCAGATAAAACTATATTAAAGCATGTTTTAAAATAACCTTTCAGTCCTACTAATTAAAATAGTTGTTGGAGCATCCATGAAAGGGCTGCTTATTAAACACTGTCTGTCCTCTCAATCAAAGACTGCTGCTGCTTCCAGCAGCATTACGTAACATACATTACTAATCCAACAGTAATTGAAAAGCCACAACACCTAAATGCAGATCAGCACCTTTCTCCTTCGAATACCAATGCGGCGTTATCATATTGTGTTATTTAGTTTGCATAGTATTACTGCGGACTTAGTAAGCTAACAGCAGCACATTTACTTATGAGCTGCACAATTAAACCACCATCAACATTTCAGCACTGATTAAAGTGACATTTTTCCTACTGTTATTTAAACACTCTACTAATGGAGGGATTTCCACTTAATTAATATCATAATTAGCAAATTAGCAGTAACACGGTGTTGGCTCACCTTGAGGGCGCATCGTAAGATATACATATACATAAAATCTGTGACAAGGATTATCTTCATTGTTGAACTGTTTCAAGTTTTCATAAATAACATGTTCCAAATTTCTATCCAGTGTGAGAGTCTAGAATCTGTTGTGCTGAGTGTTTTTCCCCACATGGCGCTCAGTAGGGCACATACCTCGCCCACCCCAAATCGTCTATGTGCCAACACAGTAGTAGATACCACCCAATGTTGTCATAAATTATTAGATTGCAAAGACTAGAAATACATGTTATTGGCTTTTAAAAACTGTAAAATATGAGTTTATATTTTTATTTTAAAAAATGAGATCCACATAACCAGATAATGGCATATATAGTCTGGATATTTTTTATTCAGTTCACGTACCCTAATAGCATCCTATAAAAAAATCAAATGAAAAAAAAAAAGAAAAATAAACATTTGCAGAGATATGCATGTGATTTTTGTGTAGGGTTTGTATTTCATTTAGCATTAAAAAAATACTCAACATGTGAGTATTTTCATTTAAAATAGAAAAAGACAATGAATTATCAACAGTAACAGTTTATACCTGAGTACTAAATTTCATCGTGATAGATGAAAAGTTCAGTGAGACATCAGTTTTGAAAGTGCATGAATGATGAAATAGGGATTTTTAAAAAAATTTTTAAATTTTTTTGTGACCTTGATTTTTTTTTTTTTTATCTTAAAAATAAAATCATATGTTCTCGGGCCCCTAAGGAATATTTCCACAGCATTTCATCAATTTTGTTTAAAAGTTTAAAAACTTTTCAAGGTTTTTAAAATGTTAGAAATGTTTTGGTAACCTTGAATTTTGACCAGATCACCACCAAAATTTGATCGTTACTTGTGCCCCCCCAACAACTCCACAGTTTTCCAAGTTATCCCCGTAACGGACAAACAGACAAACGCCATCATAAGTTTTCTGGAGCGGTCAAGTTGGTAGCAATAGCTCTTTATTTAGCATCGGTATCTAGCTAAATAGATACAGATGAATACAGGAGCAGAAAGATGTTGGTCAGGTTTGCATTTACACCAGATGAGCTGCTAACTTGCACATGCCTCCATCAAAGCTGAGCGCAGCACATGAAAGTATTGGAGCCCCTTGACATTTTGAAAGGTTGGTGCTGCTAAAGTTTCACATTTCTACTCCATTCTGAAGAGTTACCTGTACATCTACTCTCTTACTGTTGTCCCCAATGCGGCACCATAAATGTACAAATGCATAATTTACACTGAAGATATGAATAATTCCATCCCATGAACACTTACAAAAAACTGAACATCAAGTAATGTTGTCAGAATCAGTTTGGTGAAAACTGGTCATATCCAGTTAAAGGAGTTGAACTAGAGTGTAACTGACTTCTGGGATAAAAGCACAGTATTTTTAGTCCCCATCCCTTAAATTCCTTGTGTTCTGTCACTCTTTCTTTCAGGCTGTCTGTTGTGCAGCCCTACTCCACCTCATTTAGGTTGACTCATCCACAGTCTTCATCAACCATCTGCTCACTGTGCAGAGTTTAACCATACTTGAATTGCTAATAAAATGCTATCTGTGCTATGGCTCAGGAAAAAAAATCCTCTTTACAGATAAGGCAATGCATTATTTATGTTACATTTAGAAACCCTTATTAATTTTAAGAAGGTCATTTTAATGAAATAACTTTGCCATAAATGCAGATGCAGATACAGATGCTGTATAAAAGGGGCCATGTAACACGTAACACAGTAACATGATTGGGTAAAAAAAAAAACATTTTAGAGAGGCAGAGTTTCTAAGAAGTAAAGATATGTAGAGGTTCACCAATCTGCAAAAACCCTGTGGTTACAAATTGCTGAACACTTTCAGAATAATGTTCCTCAATGCAAAAGATTTTAAATATCACATCATTTATAGTACGTGTCATCATCAAAGGATTCTGAGGATCTGGTGAAACTTCTGTGTGCAATGGACAAGGCCAAAAATCAACATCAGATGTTTGTGGTACAGTATTTGGGCTCTCGGGCAACATTGCATTAAAAACAGGCACGATTCTGTCACGGAACTCATGCATGAGCTCAGGAATATATCACTGTCTGTGAACACAGTTCACCATGCCATCCACACATGCAGGTTAACGCTCTATCGTGCAAAGAAGAAACCAAAAGTGAACATGATCCAGAAAGACCACCGTCTTCTCTGAGCCAAAGCTCATTGAAATGGACTGAGGCAAAGTGGAAAACTGTTCTGCCCACATCTCTGATGTTATGGGGATGCATTGGTGCATAGGGAATTGGCAGCTTGCACATCTGGAAAGGCACCATCATTGCTAAAAGGTATATACAGAGGTTTTAGAGCAAAATATGCTTCCATCCAGACAATGTCTTTTTCAGGGAGGGCCTTGCATATTATAGGCTTTATAGTAGAAGAATCCAGATGCTGAACTGGCTGAACAAGCTTTCCAGCGGTATAAAATCTATCGCCAAAGAAACATTGTTAAAACAAAGAAATAATTGACCAAACACAAATTTCATCTTTTTTGTTCCATTTGTTTGTTTTTGTTTTTCTTTGTATGTGCACACTAACAGAAGCAATGCGTCTTCATTCCCGTGTTTTCTCAGTAGTGCATGCTAACAGAAACCCTCGATAATGCTGGCTTTCTGTTAAAAAAAAAACTTTTTAGCTTTGGAAAGTTTCTTCCAAATATCATACAACATTTCACTGGGTAAGCACTATTCCTCACAGCAAGTTAACGGAATTGATGAATAAAATTGGTGGGGGGTCTTCTTAAATGAAATAATATGCCTTTTGCAGCCTTTAACCATTTTGATCACCACTAAAAATTAAAACTCAAATATATCTTTGCAGGGCACGTGTGATGCATTTTTAAAGCATCATTCAAAGTTCTACCAGCTTCCAGTCAGAGACAGAGGCTAATTTCAAGTCTGGCTGCAATCTCTGGCCTCAAATCCCAACCTCCCACTGTTAACTACTTCCTGAAATACCTTCAAATCCACAGCACTCAACTTGCTCAGAGCTTTCCATGACTCGCTAACCGTGGCTGCCGGCTCAGTGTATCTAAGCTTCGTCCTCCATCTACCACATCATCTCACGGCACATAGAGTTATGCAAAGTTTAACGGTCTACAGAGTACGGGACCACCAAGTCAGCTCCTGAGTGGAGAGGGAGCTCGGTATCTCTGTCGGCCATGACTGCTCACACTCTTCTAAGCCTAAAGTCAATCCCCGAGACTGCTCTGTGTGGACTCTGGGAAAAGGAAAGGCCAACTTTGCCTTCTGGCTGAAGATTTAGAAGAGCTGGAGCGTGTCAGACTTGATGTCGGATTTCAATCACATATCATTTCAATTCTGTAAATCTGTTTCTTCATATCAATATGATTTGATAAATGTTCAATTGTCAGATAAGTTAAACTGTGTTAGACTTTAATAAATTAGGCTGAAAGACATCATTTGTAAATGGACAGGTATTTATTTCTACTCTATTCCAGCACTCAACCCACTTTCACCCATTCACACACCCATTCATACAGCACTTTATTCTCTACAATGCATCAGAGACAAATTGAGGTTCAGTATCTTGCTGAATGACAGTGAACATACAGACTGGAGGAGCCGGAAGTCAAACTACAGACCTTCTTACAAGCAGACAACCCACTCTATCCACTGAGCTGCTTTATTTTATAACTGTGCTTTCTGTGAGAAGAAACTCTAAACAAGTCACAGAATTATTATAATGTACAACAGGAGTTATACTAAAAGTACTGTAAAATATTAATTGGTTAAAGTAATGTGTTTGGCTTTGCTTCTGCCGCGACCTGTTTACCTGTTGTATTTGTTTTGTTGTTGGCTTTTCTGCTGGTGTGTGATGGTCTTTCTGCTCGCTGGGTGTTTGATCGTCAAGCTCTATTACACGTCCGAGCTGCTACGGGAAATCCCAGTGCTCCCTTTCTTTTCCAGCGGCCTTAGTACACACCACTAGCCGATGCCGGTGGGGCTGCTTGGTGTCATCGGACCTCCCGCTGACGCAGACGGAGGAGAGTGAGAAGGCTGTAGTCCAGGTGAGACTGAGGCTGCTTCGGAAACGAGGAATTGTTGGGAAATCTCGTCGTTTCCTCGAATCATCAGGATACATTACGGTTCCCTCGCTGGATGCTTTTAGCAGGTCTTTCTGTCGCCGTCAAGTTTCTTGACTTGCCAGTGGATTTGATGGCCTACCCACCAGTGAGTAAAACTGATGTGTGCAGTGGATATATTCCACGGGTTCTGCATACCTTGCCACAGTTATCTTCTATTAAGAACCCAGCCCTGGCCTCTCTTAGGATGGCACCGATGAATGCGCGCTCCATCTCTAACAGAATTTTCGTCCTGAATGATCTGATTCGGTCCAAAGACCTGTTGTGTTTGTATCGTCCTCTGCTACTCTCTCTTGTGATGTGCCTCAGGGTTCAGTCCTGGGACCTATCCTGTTTGTTTTATATTTGCTCCCACTTGGATCTGTTCTTCAAGACTGCATTCATGTTATAAGGAACTGGATGGCAGCAAATTATCTATCAGTGAATACACAAAAAACGGAAGTTCTGATCTGTGGCCCTGACAACTTTGTTCTCACAGTAATTGAAAGTCTTGGACCCCTTTCATCTTCAGGTTTCCCCACTGTGAGAAATCTGGGTGTTACTTTGGATAAGGCTTGCCAGGTCTTCTGGCTTCCCATAAAGTTTGGGGTCCATTTTAAAATCACTTTCAGAGCCCTCCAGGATCAGATTCCTCCATATATCAGTGAGCTACTACAACCATACATAACGTCTCGATCTCTGAGGTCAGCTGATCAGTGCTTGCTGGCAGTACCTAGATCCAGGTTAAAGACAAAAGGTGACTGTGCTTTTGAGGTTGTGGAACTCAATTCCACTGGATTTAAGGTCTGTGGAGACTATTGATACAGTACCTTTAAAAGGAAACTGAAGACACACCCGAGCAGGCTTGCTATTATTTAGTTTTATCTATTTATATCATTGTAATTGTTGCATTTTATTCTGTATTGTAAAGAACTTTGTGAATTCTGTTCTTGTAAAGCACTATATAGATAAACTACTTATTTACTTACTCCTGACACACTCAGCTCTAAGAACCAGATTAGCCGATTTTTTAGATCTTTATTTCTTAGTATAGTTCTCCCCTCAAACTATAACTTTGACTGTGGCTTATAAATATTAGATGCTTCGAAGAAATATGCAAACACTGAAACCAGACTCCTGAAAACTGAGCTGTACAAATGTGAAAAGTTATCCTCACTACTCATTCACAACGTAACAAGAAAACTGGGAATGTACATGCATAGCATAGCTTAAAAGCTGTTTATTATATTACATGAATGTAGGGCCAGAACTCTGTGTAATCATAATCATTATGTTTTAATGTGTATTCCCTGGTTAGATAAACAGAGCCAATTAGAGCTTTGCACAACGAACTGTTGGGCACCATGTCTGTGCAAAGTTAGCTTGCTACCTAGCAACCTACATACCTAGCATTCATGTAACAATAGTATCAAAAATGGCAGCAAGCATTGCTGGGAGAAATGCAGAGGTTACATGAGCATTATCTCTTTAGACATTTTCACAGATATTCAGCTAACCACCAAAGATGAAGCTTGAAGAATGAATATATTAGAGATCGGTTGAGGTGAAACAAAACAATCCCCCCCCCCAACCCCCCCCCCACCCCCAGCCTCCAACAGGAAGTTACAAACATGACCCTGATGCCAGATTAATGGAGCTGTATAGCTGAGCAAAGCAGAGATTAAAGGAGCACATGTACAGTTTTGGCAGCTCACCTCCCCCAGCGCGCGATGCTAAAGCATAAATGCAAAAGTTGACAGAAAGGTTGACAGACCTGTGGTGTAGAGGAGAAGCTCAGGTGTAAATCTGCTCAGGAAGATATGTTTTCTCAAGTCCATGGACATGATGTATTTGGATTGATCGCATGTCTGTATTTTTGTATAAAATGACACTACTGATTATTTAGTTGAATACATTAACCTCAACTGATTTATACTTTGAACCTATAGAACTTAAATCCATTTCTCAGTACATTATTTTAATCTCTTAGAAAGCCCAAACACATTCTGTGAGTAGTCTTCCCTTCAGGTTGATTGGTTTTATTCTGTGGCAGGATTGCTAATTTGTTTACCGAACACAAATCAACTCACTTGTAAACCCCAGAAATGGGTCTTTACTGCAAACCGGCCAAAAAATCCAGTGTATGCACTAGAGTGGCATCAGTGCGACCATGACACGACTGACTGAAGTTAAATGAGATTGGCTCTCGGTGTGCCAGATGCTGGCATGCATGTTCCATCTGTTGCTTCAGCCCTGCATGTCCAAGAGAGCACCATGTCTGATTTGATTGTTTTTGGTGGAAATCTGACTGGACAGAGGTACCGAGATGAAACACTCCAGCCTGTACTTGTGCCATTCATGCAGCAGCACCCTGGCCGACAATTGTCTCAACAGGACAATGTTCACCCTCACACTGCTGGAATGATGCAGGCCTTTCTAGATCAGGAGCATAGTGAGACACTTACTTGGCCAACATTTAGTCTCAATATGTCTCCAATTTGACTTGTTCATCAGAGATAGCCACAACCAGTGAACACTGCACAGCTGGAGGCTGCACTCATCCAGGAATGGAAAACAAATTCCCTAACAACAGATCCAAACGTGCAGATGGATGACTGCTTACATCACATCCAGAGGAGGCCATTCCTCGTATTAAATGTCTCGCATATACTCATATCGTCATCCTCTTATAATAATGGCAGACAAAAAAACTGACCCAAACATTGAAAATACGATGATTTGGGCAAAAATTAAACCTTTGTTAGTGCTGATCTATAAAATCTACTGAAAACACAAACTACTAGAAAAATAATGAAATGCAAGATTTATTTTCTTTAAAAATGAAGTTAAAACTTTTACTTTAAAAGAATATGCAGCCACATTAAAGTCACTATTGCTGCTTTGTGCACTGCTGCAACTTTTTGTTAAAAAGATATGCAAATAAATAATGCTTTACATCATCACTTGCTGACATATGCTGAATACAGTATATACTGTATATGAGTCCCACAGCAATACATGGCTTTATGCATTCCTTTACTAGATCCAAACACATTAGTGCGCAGCAGAATCTCTTTCTCTGAATCTG
>JAVDPK010002094.1:98880-112670 GCA_034780415.1 Cichlasoma orientale
ACACACACACACACACACACACACACACACACACACACACACACACACACACACACACACACACACACACAAGCTAAGCGGGCAAGCAGTAGGAGCCAGCAGGAGGGAAATGTCAGGACAATGTCAGGGTGTTAGCTTGGCAAGGCACGGCAGGGCTCGCCTCTGAATGTTTCTGAATGTCACCACTCTGGAGGCCAGTGGAGCGCACGCACACATATAGGCAAACACACACACTTAGATCTCAAACAGAGAGAAGAGCAAAGAGAAGAGGGGAATCTGTATTGCCCAAAGGCAGCGGTCATGCCAGGGAAAAATGACTGACAATAAAACGTATCTCACTCCTTTTATAAGGTCATATCTGAATGCCACTCAGTGATTATTAAAAATAATGCAGCAACTTGGGTCATTTCAGTGTGTATGTGCAGATGTGATGTCTGCTATGGAGATTTTGCAGACACGTGACGTAGCAACCAGTGGCTACATCATGTCCAATATGTCGAACAACTCTCAAGCTATGTGCGCATGACGCCACGCGAGAATCCTCAATATCCATGGGAGAAAGTCTGAGTAAACTTCATCTTAATTTTTACTGTTCAATCAGGCTATTCAATCCAAATTTTTGCAAAGCTCTTAAACGATGTACTTTGCTTTATATTGTATTCAGTAGCAAGCATAAAAATATTTCGATGGGTAAAAACCAACAGAAATCATTTAAGAAGTTAGAGGAAACTGGTACTGGCACGACATCTTTGAAAATACAAAGGCACAGATTTATTTTTGTACTAGCTTGCATAAGTTTGTGCAGATTTTTCGTTATTTCTCTGTGGAACTGTTTTAAGCCAAAAGGAAAAAAAAAAGACTCTTCTAAAACTGTAAAAAGAAAAAGATTAAAATGAAATAATGAATACTAAAAAGAGAAGTCAATCCTCTCCTACTCAGAGATCTGTTTAGTAATTCAAATAGCTGTGGTGTTTAAAGTCTGCTTCCTGCACTTTAAGAAACATCTGACCGACGTTTTGCAGGACAAATTAAAACCGTATTTTCCTTTGTAATGGTAAAGTTAGCTTCAGACTAGTAGAATTATAACAATACTCTATATTCAACAAATCAGCTACAACATTAAAACCACAAGTGCCTAAATTGTGCAGGCCCCCAGTGACCCATCAAAGTCTGAGGGACTTCTGGATGTGTCCTGTGATACACCAGATCATTGGAAGCAGACCCTCTGTCCTGCAGCTTGCTTTGGGATTTAGCCTGCTCTGGCTCAGTTGGATTGGGATCTTGGGAAGCCGGGTCAAAAAACTGGGGGGTGGGAGGTATGTGTCAAAGTAACATCCACAAGAAGACCAGGTCCCAAGGTAACAAGATCATTAATGTTATTCACTTTACTGGTGAAGTGGTTTTAATTTGTGCTTTACTAGTGTGTGCGCCACTGGCTACTGCTCGGATAGAAGACAAAACAATATAAAACTGCCCATCTCAAGATCAACTTGAATAAATGAAGTAAAGAATGTGACAGTTCAGTCTCTTATCTGTGTTCTAATTGCTATGATGATGGACCATTTTAGAGACTTACACAGTCCTCAGGACATTAGGTGAGCGAGCAGTGATGGGTTGCAAGTTTGTCAACTAGGCCATGGTTTGTGTCCCATTGGCACATTTTTGTTTGTCACTTAGTTTTGCTTATTTTCATTTGCTGTTCTGTTTTTTTTAACTTTCAGTTGTTGGTTATGCATTGAAAATCACTTGGTCAGAGTTGAAGTAACCACAAATAACTACTTGGTCAGGTTTACGATGAAATACGACCCTTAAAGCTGAGAAAGGATGAGCTGGGAGTGGCAGACCCCTCTCACTAGTGCCACAACCAGGAATCAGTAATCAGTATAAGTAAAAACAAAAAACAGAACATGGAAGTCTATGAAAGGACAGTCAGTGCAAAACTAGTCCCTTGAAATATTAGTTGTAGCTTGAAAACAAATCTTCTGCCTCAGCCCATCAGTCTCTTTGGTGTTTATTGGAATTGAAGCCAGGAACAAGGGGTGTGCAGTATTAAAGACGTACCTTTGTGACGCAGCTGCTGTTGATTTTCTTTGTTCTCTGTGATGGTGGTAGTTTATTAAGTTGTCAGCCAGCAAAATCATTCATGAAAACAAAGAAAAAGTTGCAGTGACTTATGACTTATCTGTCTTAGAGTTAAGTGAAAAAAACTGTCCTTTGCTCTCTCTCTCTCACACACTCTCACACACACACACACACACACACACACACACACACACACACACACCTACACCTACAGGCCGGCCTTGTGGGAAGCACAAGAAGATGCTGCGAGAGATAAATGAGGAGGAGAGTTGGGTGTTTGGCTCTCTGTGTGTTGCTGCTGTAGTTGGAAGCCATTCAAAAGGGCAAAACTAAGAGGGCAGATCTTCATTGATCACAATGACCCCCCAGAGACTAAACAGACAATAACTCTCCAACACACACACACACACCAAACGGTGGCTGAGACAGTAGCTATATATCTACACACAAATCCTAAGGCAATAAAAGAACTGCATTCAGCGCAGTTTCTGAGTCGCACACAGAACACCAAATGATGGTAATCCCCATTCCTCAAGTCTATTTACCTGCTTCTACACTGGTGGGGACCCTCATTGATATAATGCATTACCGTAAGTGTGACCGAGTGATTCCCAAAGTGTGGGGCGGGGACCCTGGTGTGCCGCAAAGATACTGCAGGAGGGCCGCAGTAATGGCATAAATTCAGATTTAAATTTAAATCAAAAAGTATGTACAGTTACATATTTATGTAAATGTATTTATTTATATAAAAAGTAAATTAAAAACGGGAAAAGGAGATGGTTAGTTTGTGATATTATTGTTGTTTACACTTTTATGTCCAGGAGCAGTTTGTGTACGTGTATTACAGACTCTGTATAGTCAGGTCCACAGGTATTTAGACACATCTGCTGCTGCTTATTAAGGGTGCAACAGTCTAAGCAGAGAAACCCAAATATACCACCTACTCCTGTTCTTCAGGGGCATAGCAAAGTAATCTCCTGGACCCTATATATATATATATATATATATATATATATATATATATATGAGGATTAATTTCCCATCAAATGAATATAAAATCCAGAAATATTCTCTTGTACAAATTATTTTTTTTAAAAAAGCATAACTGTCAAAAGCCTGAATAAGAAAAGACAGACTATTAACGTTTCCTTGTCTAATGCTTTATAGTCGCTGTGATTTACTGTATGAATATTGTAGCAGACATTGAAGTTTAAATTTCAGGATTTGCTTCTCTAGTTTCAGACTTTTTCTTTTATTTGAAAAATAAATCCATCATCCTGGCTCGGATTCTATAATTTATCCAGTCTCATCACCCTCCAGGTGTAGTTATCTGCCTGCCGTAATTGTAAAACACTTTTCTTCACTAAGTATAAGACTACTTCATCCCAAATCCTCATCAAAGGTAGAGTCACACGCCTCCTTACCTGTGGAAGCAGCTTCGACTTCTAACACTAGAGAAAATTCACACACTGCACACGCACTCATTGAGACATAAAAAATTGCCGTGCAACGAGAGATGCAAACTCACACAATCTGTTGTATTACACAAATGTGCACACACATACAGTATATGCGCACAAAGAGAGCATTGAAAGAAGTGGCCAGTGATGCAAGTCTTCCACAGAGATCAATCTGATAATGGAGCACGGCTGTTAAGTCTGGAGATGAGATGATTATTGCCAGGCAGCCGAAAAACAAATTAAAGCATTAAAGCCCTGAGCTCATTTCTTTATTAATGCGGCTATGATGAGCTTCTACATACATTAATAGAAGAAGAATGATTAGCCGCTCCAGGGTTTCTTAAAATTCACCCAAACCTGACTGGAATAGAGATTTCAAGGGCTGTTACATTTGAAAACAGATACTTAAAACAGTGTTTCAACACACTGCGGTCAGCTCAATTTAATTTTACAGACACTAAAATGTTCCGAAGCCCCACACAGACTGCACGAAGATGCGAGGTTGCACAGTCTGGTTAGATTGAGTGTTATTTTATCAGGTTAGAGTAGCACTTTGTTTTAGTTGCATTTAGTGTTTATTTTCAAATGAATTGTGGATTTCAACGGTGATGCCACAAAACTAAAATGTCCTTTATGGAGTATTTAAGCCCGCCGCCAAAGTACAATAGAAATTGTAATTTCAGCAAGTGCTCAAAGTGGCACACGGTGACCGACTTGAAAACCTCCCCATACAGTTTATTGCACATTACATTCCAGGTAGAAGCACAATGTTTTACACATAGGGTTGTCAATAAAATAAAAAATAAAATCTCAAATATGAATCGATGCTAAAAGTTACTGTTGGATTATGGCTATTAATAAAATGAGAATGTTAATGCGGGAGCAAACGCCATCAGTCCTGCAACATTAATAGACAGTGTTAATTTAACAGGATAACACAACTACACCACTGAAGGCAGCGGTGACAGTAGAATAATTTATGGTACATCTTCACAGGATCTGTCATGATTCACATTTACCGTCTATGTAAACAGCCATGCATATGGATACTGGTAACATTTTTAACCTACAGGGTCATAAACTTGCCTGCTCATGATTTGCAAAAAAAAAAAAATTGCTGCATGTGAATCAGGGGCATCCAGGATGACGTGATGCAACTGAAAACTCCTACAAAAGTTTTGTTGATTTAAAATAAAGATTAAATTTCTCACAACACAAATGCATTTCCTTCAATTTTTTGACAAAATGAATTGGTTAGATTTTAAAAAGATTTTGGGTTTAGGTTTGCCTGGATCACACTTACTTTTGTCCCCCTGGAGCTAGCATGACAAAGTTAGTCTCTATGTCACGCTGACTATCACAGAAAGAGGTCAGCTCATGTCCATGTACACACACACATATTTAAAAAAAACAAATCTCGTGACTATTTCCCGCTTTGCCATGAGACTGGGCTGCTTTGTCTGTGCGAAACGTAATCATAAATTGGACAAAATGCTCATAGGACAGCTGCATATATATCATTTGGAGGTAATCCCAAGACTGTGATGAGACTGATCAGTTTCCATGCTATGGCGCTATTAAGCAAAGCAAATCACATCTGAATGTGAGCTGTAAATGAGGTCTTAGTCAGTGTTTGTATAATCAAGCGCTCTGCCTCTGCTTTCAAATTGATGTGCACATTGCGATCGCATATTTTTGCCAGTAAACAAGGGAGTCAGCTGTCTGAACCTGGAGCTGCAAAAGTGTCCCTGCATTTAACACCGTCAGCATTATCACCGCATCTTTCAAGCCTGAATACACAGTCTATCAGGATCTCTCTCCCCACCCCACCAGCTTAACGCGTGGTTCTCAGCTCTGTTACTTTAGATATACACTAATAAACTATTTATATGAGTGGCATGAAACTAAACATGCACTCTGTATATTACTCTCAGCGGTATATCACGCTTTCCATAATTTATTCACCTACTGACTGCTTTCTGGTCCCGCAGTCTATTTGGGCATTAATATTAAAAAGTTCTGTTGATAGTAGAGTAGTATGGTCTTTGAGAATGTCAATAATATATGTCTGTGTATTTTCACGCATGCACTCATACATAAGGTTAATTCATTATGAGTTTCTGTGTGCAGTGAAAACATTAAATTAAGCACATGCGTGGAAATGCTGGCAATAAGGTAAATATATGCGTGCACACTGTATTGTCTATTATACATTATTTAGATGAGATGGATACGCACAGTCAGCCCTTCCATCTGCAATGATTTCCCTTTGAAATGGTCTACTCTGCAATTAACTACCCCTTGAAAGTTCACCCTGCTCTCACTGCTATTGATCTAACGGTCAGTTAACTAGGCAGAGGAAAAGGATGGTGTACATGGAGGTTTATTTGTGTGTGCTACTTAAGAAGAAAGTAGTACGCGAACAGCAGAGCACTGTGCAAGCTAAGACTAAACTTTAGAGTTACTTTAATTGTATTTCATCTAATTTCATCAGTTACTGTTTTACTTCATTTGCTTCATTAGTGCAGTTTTTCTTCTAGCCTAAAGATACATTAGAAGATAAATAAATGGAAACTACAAGACTTAATAACCTGAATCTGAAAGTACACGTTGACCAAAATAAACTAAAAACGTGAACCGTCACAGGTATTTTGTTTTTGCATGTCGTAGGGAAAACTGAGTTTTTGCTTTATTATACCGTCATGACCTGCAGGATGCGCAGGACCCAAATGCGTGGAGGCAGACTAAGACGAACAAAAGGCGATCCGGTTATTGACAGGCTCACCTGCTGATGGCAGGTTGAAAGTAAACACAAACGGTAATGTACAAAAGAAACTGAAACCTAAAAACTTGAACACACTGGAGCTAGGAAGTGCTGGAACTAGGGAGCACTAGGAAGGTGAAAAGGCACCGGGACATAAACAGCAACAAAGGCAGATACTCTGATAAGGACAAGACTGAGACAATATGTACACAGAAAAGTTATTTGGGGAAGTAGAGATAGCTGGGGAGGATGAGACAGGTGAATGGATTCACAACAGATGAGCCACAGGAAGTAAAACTAAACACAATGAACACAAGACACAATCTCCAAGAATAAAACAGGAAGTGAGATAATTCCACAAGGAAGAACACTGAGATATGAATGAACAGAGAGGGAGGAATGACTGAAAACTAGGAGCAAACTAACACACTAAAGAATACATGAAGTAAATATAAATGTTAAACAAACGGAAACTGTCAAAGCTAAAGATATATGAAGATATTTTCAAGTATTATCATAGACTGTATATAAAACATGTATGTAGGCTCCAGGTCTGAAGACCACTTAAAGAAATGACAAGAGAGCTGCCTCAGAGAGTTCAGGCTATGCTGAAGAATGAAGGTGGTCACACCAAATAGAATTGTACAAATTGTGTTTTAGTCTTATATATTGTGTTTCTATGTATGCTTACACATGTTTCAATAAATCATTGCACTCTTTCCCTATTTTCCTAACAAAGTATACAAGAAATCAGGAGTGTCTAAAGACTATTTCTCTCTTGGGATATGACCTCGGGAATCCTTTTCGCTAGGTTGGTATGGCCATTTTTATATAAAGGTTATGTTTCAGCTCATTGGACTGCTTGGAAGTTATGGAATATGGACACCGGGAAAATAACAAAAGTTAGAATGTCCAAACGATTCCTACTTAAAACTTGGCAATAAATCGGATATGTATCATTCTCGTCATTACGCTGCTGCAAAACAAAAACATTCCTGGTACAAGAACAACAACAGAACGTTCTGTTCCACCAGTTGCCACCAAATTTCCCACGAGGTTACAGCAAATTACAAATTATAAATTGCACAATCCTCAATATGGCTGAGTTGTATTCTGCTCTGAAAATATGTGCTGGCATATGGGGTGAAAATACAACCGCTGTTTGTTGTGAAAAAGTGGCATTATACTTTCTGGAGACATGCTTTTTGTTATAGGGTGAAAGATCAATAGTGAAGTCATTTATTAAGTGTCACTGCTTTACGCTAAGCCAGTGTGCCGAACCATTATTTGCTGGCAATAAATTCACAGCAGTGCTGTGATATTGTTTTCAGGATGATGCCGCTCCATCATTCTCTCCGCAGTATGTGCTGACTCAAAGAATCTCAGCTCCGAGATGTCGGCTAACAGGTTAGGTCTCAGCAACAAGCACAAGTTCTTATTTTTATCTGAATAATGACTTTCCACCTACACATTACTGCATGTTGCATTTGAAGTGGTTTAACGTTACCGAATGCAATAACTGAAGATTTGTGGAGATACTGGCTTCCCTCTTATCAGCACCACATAACAAAATAAATGTGATTTGACCTGGCAGCCCTCCCCCCCTCCTCTCCCTCGCAGGGTTTCTGTCTCATGCAGCAGTACAGCAAAGTAGTATGCAGAGTGCAAAGGAAATTAACCTGGAAATAAAGTCCCTTGAGGATGCATTCAGCAGAGCTGAACTTAATGCAGGTGGAGGTCGGGGTGGAGAGGATTCTTGGAAATGTCGGAAGCAGTGACAGCAGCAAGCACACGAGGAGAATATAAGAGCACGGGCCTTCAAACAGGCCAGTGGATTAGTGCTGTGCAGGCTGTGATGGTAATTATATGTACAGTATGTGTCAACTGATGTGAGGGACCCTGCCTCGTTTAAGTAAAGAACACCCAGATAGTGTCAAATGAAGCATGATCACAGTTATTAACTTTAAACAACCCTACTAGATCCTCATGAACAAAAAACTGTTCGTGTCTTTAGTCATGCAGGCAAAGTGCCATACCTGACACCTCTATGTGCTAACGACTCTTTTATGAATGCTGTGTATTAGTTATTTATTACCTTTTTCTGTGAGCTGTCTAAGAAGCTGTATTTTATTTAAACAAAACAAAACAGCACTTTCTTAGCAGTTGCTGTTTTTATTTTCAATTGCTGGTGATATTTTAGCAAATCCCATAAGAACTTATTCCATTCTGAGTCCTGCTGCTGTTAATTATGTTATATTATAACACAGAGGTTTAAAAAAAAACCTTTATACTTCCATTTATCTTGTATACTTATTTGTAATAGAGCAAAAGAAAATGTTGTATTTCTTCCCCAAAAACGAATAATTGCTTAAACATTTGAGAAGAAATAATTAGTGTAATAAATAAGTGTGGTGCAGCATCTTTTCAGCTGAGAATCAATAACAGCAATAACAGATAATAGTATTGACAAAACTCTCAACATGTCCGTCCCTGCTTGTATAAAAAATGGAGACGTCAATATAGTTTGACTGGGTGTTATGGTTAGGCTCTGCTCCACATGGACTTCATCTATTGATCCTTTACAGCAGGAAATACATTAAAAAAATCAAATAAAAACAAATCAACAAGCAACAAATACAACACAAAGAGAAGGAAATCTGGAAATATATATATATATATTTTTTATTTTATTTTTTATTTTTATTTTTTTTAATTTGCACAAATACACAAAAGCATGAAATTAGATCAAATAAATAAAATGGCTTATTTAATCTCATGGCGTAGTGGGCATGGGTGAAGACATTGGGCACCCGGAGCTTTCAGGTTTCCATTCGAGTACTGTTAATCACGTTTGAGCAGGCTTTGCTTGGAAGCAGGTACACAGTCAATGTGAAGGGCGATAGCCGGGTTCCATTTACCAAAATCGATCAGATGCTTTTAAATCTGCATCTGTATACAATGACTGGTCGATGGGACAGAAAGACTTGGACTGGATAGCCACCGGCTATACTGGGAGCCTCTGGCAACATTTGACATATGTGTGAATATCGACTTATATATACAGAGCACCACTTCTTTAGTAAGTAAAAGCATATCAGATCAGTTTGAAAATAACAAATCTAAAAATAACTGAACAAACTGTGCAAAATTTCTAATAGGCTCTTATTACATTTCACTGCAGTGTGAGCTACAGATGAGCGATCTCCACAGCAGTAATGGAAGTGCCGTATTTTTGCGCTGTTTATGCCTCTTAGTTTTTGAAAGAGTGTTTGAATTTTCAACAGCTGCTCCGAAATAGAAAAACCCCTCATTTTGCACTCGAAGATACGGACACAGCTAGTAATTTGGCAGAATTAATTAGATGCAAAGAGGAAGAGGGGTTGCTTGTGCATGTGTGCGAGCATGTCCATGTTTGTTTGAGGGAGTCCAGCAGCTGCAGAGGCTGCAAGTTCAGCAAGAGTCAGAGATGAACTCGTCCTTAATTAACGATACGGGTCTGGAGCTGTCACGCTGACACATCAAACAGCCAAAGATGGAGCACTAAATACAGAAATAAAAAATGCACAAAAAAAAAAAAAATCAAAGATGCCAGATTGTTTTTAATCTTTCATTTCATCTCTTTTACTTCATGAAAAATAAATTTTCAATGATTGAAAAACTATAAAATCTCTATTATTAAACAGAGACCTTCTTATATAATATATAAGTACAGACAAGTGTTCACAAATGTGACGCAGAAACAAATGAGAGAATATACACAAATAACTTGTGTGTTTTGCATCTTTTCAAATAGCTTTGGAAAATGTTTGAGAACCGATGCATCTAAATATGTTTTCCAACCTCCTCTTCTTTGTCCTATCATCCTCCTCCTCCTGTGTGTCTGAGCATAATTGAACTCAGACTTGCAGAGGGTTATTTCCTCCACCCACACTGAATCAAATGCAACACATTTTTTTCCCCCTCTCCTTCTTACTCAAACCCCTTTTGTAAGAATGGAAGACAGGTTGCAAATGTATCACTCAACACGTCAACCGCTACACACAGATTACATATTCTTCAGGCTCTCTCTGATTGTCAAGCAACACAATATCAGTAATTATTGGTGCTGTGGTTGGAATAGACGGAGGGATTTCAACAAACAGAGGGAAGCAGACTTCAAGGCAGCTATCCGTCTCGACTAAAGAGGAGTCAGTTTGCTAGGAGGCGGGAACAGATGGAGAGAGACGAGTGACAGGTATCGCCGCACCAATTATAGAGTCTTCAGTCACATATGAGTGATTTTATTTTGGTTGTTTGCTTTATTCCCATGTCATAATTATAGTGCTAATGCCAAAAAAAAAGTATGTTCTGCTTTTATTTTAACATCCCATTACATTAATATTTATTATCTTTTTGGCAATAAGCGATTTGAGGGTTATTGAAATAAATGTGACAAAAGAAAACATCAACGTTTAGTTTTCCTTGTTTTAACACCCGCTTTCACTTCAGCTCTTTGTATGTTAAACAGTAACTTTGGTCTTTTCTTTAGCTGCACAACCCCATAGAGCCAACCTACAACCATGCTGATGCCTTTAGAATGAGGAGCTTGGTGTAGTAGAGACTTAGAGTACAGCCACATTGAAGGGAGCCAGTTGACATGGTTCAGGTATATCTCCTCAGTGCTCTTAGATGAAGTGTTTTGGGCATGCCTACTGGGAAAGACTCAGGACACATTGAGGACATGTCTATTTGCTGGCTTGGGAATGCTCTGTTACTCACATGAGACTTCGAGGTGATTGGCCAGGGAAAGGGAGGTCTGCTGCCCCACAACCCAGACAAGCAGACTTTCAGTGGTTTTAAAACCACAGTCTTAATCCCTTTACCCCGGGAGAGTTGATCTCACTGAGGCGAAGTGAACAAATATTTGTTAAACCACAGATGAAATGTGGGATTAATTTCCCCAGGATATTCATAACCTCTAAGCCCCACTACAGGAAGCAGTGATGGCACAAACAAGTAGATTTCAACCTTAAGTTTTCTCAAAAGCCCTCAACAGCCGAAGCATCTCGCTCTGTTCTCTCACCAGCTTTCTTTTTTCCTTGCATTTGGGTCTCTCATGGTCTCCCTGCTACACCCTGAAAGTTTGATAGGATCTCACTGTTACAAAGTTTCCACGGCCATTTGTTTTATGGACTGACACAGACACACTCCCACAGAGTTTTATTAGGGACTCAGCAGAGTATCTCCATTACAGACATTTATCTGACTGACAGTAATGCACCAATAAAAAAAGGACAGGAAGAGGGCACAGACCAGCAGATGACCACTACACACAACTCCAACACACATTACACACATTCTTCTCTCAGATGAATGTAATCAGTTTATAATGTTTTCTGTGTTCCAGGAAATATTCAGTGATGAAGTGTTGCAATAAACAGTTTTGCTAGTGATTTCATATATTTCCCAGAATGCTTCTGCCATGCTACTGTAGGGCTGTGTACTTCTAGTTAAGACAACAGCCTCCCCATATCAGAACAACACTTTGTAACAGTTTCTAAAGAACGAGCGAGGAACGAACAGAGAACGTGATAGTTGATGAGTAAGACTCTAATAAGCTCTTGGACAAAAATTGTTCTCGAGAGAGTCACTTTTGCTGTGTATTTATTAGGTTTATCTGGCAGTGATGCTGCATATACTGAGGAATTTGTGGATTTGGGACATAGCTCATGTTGCTTTTAATGTGCTAGCATTGTCTAATTAGCCCTAAACACAAATTACATTTGAGGCTGATAGAAGTGTCATTAGTTTTGCTGGTATTTAGGTCATTAACTAAAGCATGCCAACAAATTAAAAATTGAAACTAATGATGGTGCTAGATTAAAAAGGAAAAAAAAAAGAAGTTAATGGATATTCAAAGTTATTACTGTTATGGGGAATATGAATGTCTCGGGCAAGTCTCGATTTCTGCTTAATGATATGAACGAAACATCGGCAGACAAACGGGCTCTCGCTGTGTGATTCTCAGGGACCGACACGAAACCTGAATCTTTATCGTCTGCGAGTCTCAGCGGGATTGTTCACGCTTGAAGCCCATTTCGCTGTTGTCTCATTAAGTTTGTCTTTTCTTACAACATGCTTCAACACACACAGAAACTGACCTTGCACAGGCGATGCAATAGCGCTGCTGGTATAACTGCTACTTTAGGGAATAACTTCACGTCCCACAACTCTCTGTTCTATCTCTCAGGCATGACAGAGATAGAACAGGATTCCTTTTTGTGGGAGCTTATTGATGGAAAGCTGGCGAATGAGAGGCGAAACAAACTCGAGCACTTTTCAAACATCAGTCTGGGGTTTTAAAGGGACCAGCTGTAAGTCTAATGCAGCGAATCCTGATTTTTCTTTATATATGCAACAGATAAAAACAGGACAATGTGCCACTGTGGAATTGGAACTTGACCATTTCTTTTTTTAATTCTATTGACTGACTTAAAACAAGATGGCAAAATTAAACAATGCAGACTAGAGTTTAAAAGAAGAGTTTACTGATGTATTCACAAGTTTCAAGTCTTACTGTGTAAAATGCAATGTTCATTTTATAAATGTTGGTCCCCCTTACAGTCAAAAAGGACGATAAAGTGGAGTATGTTTACGGGCAGACCCACTGTATGATTGAGAAGTCACAAGTCGATGAGAGTCAACTTGAGTGTCCCTCTCAGTCAGATGTGCCTCTTGCCCATTACTGTACGTCTGGGTTTCAGAACTCCAAGATGGGGAGAATACAGATGATACGCTTGAGGCTTCATAAGACTTGTCTTACACACAAACTGACCATTTCATTACTTACACCTTGGAAGTACCCTAGTTCGGAGGAACCAGGGACTGAGGAACCGCCAACATTGAGCTGCTGCCATGTGATTGGCTGATTAGATATTTGCATTAACAGGCAGCTGAACAGGTGTTCAACACTGGCCATTAATGAAGTGGCCAGTGAGCGTAGACTGACACCGCAGCTTCGCTGCCAGTGACCACACATGAAACTGGTACCCCAGATGGGACTAAAACAGACCTGGCTTAGGTGGCCAGTTTCCTGTCCATTATCCATTAGGCTGTTTTAGAAACAACTGAGTCAGTGGTCAGCGCTAAGTGCCAAATGAACATAGCCGTTTTTTGATAAATGTGTTGACAGCAGCAGCTGCCATTACAGCTCCATCTATCATGGTAGACTGGTGTGCTCTTGTAGGGTCCATTACTTGCTACAAGATGTGCACACACATACACGCACACACACACACACACACACACACACGTGTATATATATATATGGAAGAAATGGCTCAAAGCTTAAAAAAATGCTCAACAGTCTGGAGAGGAAAGGACAGGCCGTCTTGTGATTTAATGGCATGAAACACTTTATTCTGAAAGACTGAACAAGAAAGAGTGATACTTTTATGTGTTGTGTGTGTTCATGCCCAGCACTGTTTTTCCCTTCAGCACCCCCG
>JAVDPK010002094.1:114694-132924 GCA_034780415.1 Cichlasoma orientale
TTTACTCAGATTTCTGGAGGTAATTTTGTTAAGAAAAAGAGCTGAAAACAACTGAAGCTAAAGTCTTAAAATGTCGCTATAGCACGTGGAATTATTGTGTCTAAATTGCACTTCAGTGTTAGGGATAAAACCCTGAAAGGTGCTGAGGTGTCAGCTGGATCTTTATGCTTTGGTTGCAACAAACAGGTAGTCTGTAGGGACTGTTCATGGAGCCAGCACAGCACTGTGAACATTTATATAATATGGGTAAATTAACATCAACAGGGTACAGCAGAATATTTAAAACATAAAGTCACACAAACCAGCATCTGGTTGAGGCAAAATACATGCCAATGTTAGTAATTTACACTCACTGAACACTTGATTGGGATTCATGGATGTAGTGAAAGAGGACATGCAGAGGGCTGGTGTGTAAGAGGAGGATGCTAGGGACAGGGTGAGATGTCAGTGATGGCGGACTAGTTCTTATATAGCGCTTTTCTACTCTAATAGAGCACTCAAAGCCATTTATAAAACACATCTGCATTCAACCATGCACCTTTTTCTACATCTAAGTGCTTTCTATTTAGCATTCAGACACACATTCACACACCGGTGAATAAGTCGGGAACAACTTGTGTTCAATATCTTGCCCAAGGATACTTTGGCATGCAGAGTGGAGCAACCAGGAGTCAAACCACCAATCTTCTGATTACTAGATGACCTGCTCTACCTCCTGAGCCACGGCTACCTTGAGTTGGCCAACGGAGTTGGCTAAGCTTACAGCACCTGATATTCCCAGGCGGTCTCCCATCCAAATACTAACCAGGCCCGTCCCTATTTAGCTTCTGAGATCAGATATTGACATGATAGCATCACACACTGCTGCAGATTTGTCAGCTGCACATCCATGATGCAAATCTCTCGTTCAAATGTGCTCTATTGGATTGGTGACATCTGGTCACTGTGGAGGTCATTTGAGTACAGTGAACTCACCGTCATGCTCAAGAAGCCAGCTTGACATAATTTGAACTTTGTGACACAGTACATTATCCTGTGGATAGCAGCCATCAGAAAATGGGCACACTAGTGTGCCAAGAAAATATTTCCCACATCATTATACCACCAACAGCTTGAACTATTGCTATAAGGCAGGATGGATCCATGATTCATGCCAAATTCTGACCCTATTCAGCAGAAATCAACAGTCATCAGACCGCACATTTTTACAGTCTGTCCAGTTTTGGTGAGCCTGTGTGAATTGTATGCTCGGTTTCCTGTTCTTAGCTGACAGGAGTGGCACCCAGTGTTGTGCTCTGCTGCTCAAGCCCATCTGCTTCAAGGTTCCATGTGCTGCGCATTCAGAGATGCTCTTCTGCATAAACAGCGCTTATTTGAGTTACTCTTGCCTTCTATAAGCTTGAAGCAGTCTAGCCATTCTCCTCTGACCTCTGGCAACAACAAGGCATTTTCACCCAGAGAACTGCCATTCACCGTATATATATCAGACCATTCTCTGTAAACTTTAGAGACGGTTATGTGAGAAAATCCCAGTAGATCAGCAGATTCTGAATACTCAGACCAGTCCATCTAGCAAAGCCAACCACACCACATTCAAAATCACTTAAATCCCCTTTCTACCCCATTCTGATGCCTGGTTTGAACTGCAGTAGATTGTCTTGACCATGTCGACATGCCTAAATACACTGGGTTCCTGCTAAGTGACTAGCTGAAAAGATATGTGCGTTAATGAGCAGTTAATGAAATAGCCAGTGAGTGTAAAGCAGTAGTTTAATAAAAAATAAAAGAACAAGTTTTGACTCATTACCATGCACACAAAAAATGACAGATACATTTTCACATCTCATAAGCACCAGTCAGGAGCTGCTCTCATGCCTGGTATTTTTTTGTATTGATTATAAAATCAGGTGGAATCTAGAGGAACCACAGTCTTGCAGTATCTGCTCTGGAAACAGCCTTCATTGAGTTACATGTTGAGCGCAGAGACAGCGTTAGAGGTAAGAGCACTGCAATTCAATGGGATTGTAATGGCTGAAAGCTTAAAAGTTTGATCCAAGCACTGAAGTTGAAATCACAGAGAAAAGCAGATGACATGTGAGCGCCGAAGACAACTGCAGCATCAAAGATGCAACTGAAGATTTAGAGATGAAAGCAGGTGAAACAAGCACACCACTGTGCTCGAACAGCGGTGCTGACACTGGTGTGGTGTGGAGTTTGTCTACAGCACCCACATTAAAACCTTAAAATTCTATTTGCCATAACTGAAGACAAAGAGAAGCAGCTGGCTGCCACACAGACGAGCTCGAGCTCCCAAACGTCTGACATACATGAATCATCCAGTGGTTTGTGGACTGCAGTTTTAAAGCCTCTAGTTTAGTATTTTGACTCTTTTTCCCCAAACTTTTTTTTTTTTTTTTTTTTTTGGAAACCTCTGATTAAAATAAACAGATGCAATAAATCTTGACTGTGACTACTATCAACCCCCAGGTAGCCACACCCTAAAGCATATTGGATGATTCTTTATCATCTATTTATCTCCAATTATTACCATGATTTATAAAATAAACGTAATGTTACATAAAAGAAAAGTACTTGAAATTAGGGATTAAAGCCACAACCCAATTAGGAAAGTATTTACTGAGGGCTCAAATCTACCGAGAAGAGCTTTCATTTTGTCACCTCCCTGCTGGCCACGAGAAAGAATGGAAGCTTAAAGCTTCCAGATTGGCTTTACAAACACACCTGGAGGCAATGTTCACCTTTTATATTCAATTTATGTTTCTGAAACACATGAGATGTTTGCTTGAGACACTCCGAACGTACCCTTCCTGCCCAGTAATACACCACCTCATGTCAGACGGCGAGGAATAATCTCATTGATCATTCTCATGATCCATTCATTTCACAATCACCATGGCTACCGAGTGGGGATGGAGACAAACTGGAAGAAGTGGGAGCCTTGGGAAAACGGAGCGCAGTTCTATTTTCTAATTGAATAGTGATTGAATCCTCAAACCCAGCGAGCTGAAGTGCAAAGCAATTAGCCAACTGATGGTGATTGGCCTGGATGGTGAGGAGAAGGGGGAAGTAGAGAGTGTAGAGTGTGTGTTCTCTTTTATCCCGGCCACATCAATCACTATCAATCATTTAATTGCTCTCACTGTACAGAGACACACACGCGCGCGGTTTAAGTGCAGAGAGAGACCCCTGGTGTGAGTGTGAAATTCCCTTGGCAGCAAATAATTCGGAGTATAGGCATGAAGTCGCAGTGTGAAATCCCAGTAGTGCGTGGTGGATTACTGCTACTCAATTCTCACTGCCTCTTTGAGAGACAAGCGGAGCCTGTCAGTCAGCCTGCCTCGCTCGGCTCCACGTAATTGTGAAACAGATTCTCTCCTCTACTGTGACACACGCATAAAGCACGGGTATGCACGCATTATACAAAGTATCAAGAAAAATATATTAGAGCATTATAGAAATCAAATCTCGAGGAGAGCAGGACATGAAGAAGCTTGTTAGCAGAGAATTTCGTCACATCACGACAACCGCCTCCTGAAAAAATATGAAGCTGCTGGAAGATAAGAGAGGAGGCTGCATCTATACTAATACCTTTTAATTTTACAGCTAAAATGGTCCCCAGCCAGACAAGCCAAATGTAGGCTGTATATTAAGGTGGCTGGTGGACGACCATTACGGAGCTTTGATTTTAGCATCATCATCTTGATTTTTTGGAGCCATACATGACCACACATGGATGATAAGGTGGATTGCTAACACAAGGTGGTTAGCAAGGTGCATCCATTAGCGCTATGTAAATAAAATAAGAGTACAATTTCACCCGCTAAACAATTCCTCACACAACAAGTCATCATTTGACAGATAATTACATTTATTAAATCATCTTAAGCATACCAAGATGACAAACACAGCCGATGCAATCAACCACTTCTAAAAAGCACTCGTGTTAATGGGTGAATGAGACAACTAGGGGCTACAGCCACCTCTGTCAGCAGTCACTTATTACCTCAGGTGGTTGGTGGCCATGCCCAGAATCATGTGCAAAATTTTAAGCTTTAGTGCCATTTAGTGCGATTTATAAAGGGCTACAGCTGCTTTAGAGACCAAAACCGTTTTTGTACCACTCTGTAAAAGTGGGTTTTTTTTCCTGCATATGTGAAACAGCATGGAGAAAATCCAGCTAAAATCCAAAGTTTTCTTTTTTTTTTACTTTTTTGTTTGTTTGTTTTCCTTACATTTCAAAGCTGATAGATTAACATGGACAAAAAATGATTTCATGCATCTTTTGTCTATTTGTTTATATTTTTAACTTGAAGTTGTCAAACTGTGTTGGGTCTTTGAAATAGTGGTGGTGGTTTCGAAACGATGCAAATAGATAAACAGCCACTTGTGACACATTCATAAATAATTAGATTTCTGACAAAAACTCAAAGATTAATCGCTGATTGATCACAGTCCACGCAACATTTTCACCACAGGCTAAAGACAGAAACACTGTAGTCCAGTTGTTCTTGTATCACTGCTTGGCTGTTTACGTGTGGAGGCTGGATTCCCAGTCTGCATCTTTGGCTGACTTTACCTGTGCTGCATCACATATGTTTGGCCATTTCAACATGCAGTTCTGTGGTGTGTGGACCACTTTTGGAGGCAGTCTTAAGTGTTTATATGAGGAAATGCAGTTTTTGGCACCTCCTGCACATAAGCTTAAACTTTCAGCTCAAGAGGTTGCTGCTTGTTTAGTGCAATTTGTCACAAATACAGTAAATGCACTATAGATGCTAAACACACCTGTCACTCCAGATGTTTGAAAGCTTTAACACTGAACGGATGAATGGCTGAATCCTCAAACTCCAGCTTGGATGTTATAATGAAATCTCCTGGGCAGAATCCTTGCAGTGTGTTCTTGTTCTTTCTGTCATTTACTTAAACATGATTTGGATAAAAGCCATTTGGCTTCTGGAAAAAGTGTCAAACCGCTCCAAATACAAGTTTAAGGAGCAGTAGAGGCAAAGAAAACAACAAAAACAAGCCTGTCTGAAACAATGGCAAGTACACGGAATAAAAGTTCATTAGCTATAAATGTATCAACAGCATAAAGCGTAGCTACACGATGACACTAAACAGGGAAATGCTCAAATGGGGGCCAAAGGCAGCAGGCAGTCATTAGGATTTCTCACTCATCTTCATGATGCTTCTTTTTTTTTTTTTTGCCTGGGGCCACTGTAGGACATAGAGGCTCAAAGACCGACTTTCATTTGGGTGGAAACTCTGCGGCCACTTGAGGAAAACAGGGGAACTAAGAGAAGAGAGTCAGAGGCAACGAGAGAAGAAGAGAGAGGGGCTGACTGAAAAAGACGGGGACAGGAAAGCTGAAAGCCAAAAAACAACAGGGGTAGAAAATGGACGTGTGTGCAATGGAAATGAAGTGTGAGGAAAAAAATAAAGGTGGAAAAGAGCAGAAACAGCTTTAATATTTCCATCCACGTATTAGCTAGTTGTCCTCATTTATTTAGGTCAGGCTCTTTAATGATTGTGTGAAAGTGCTTTACTCAAATCCCGTGTTTCCTTGGCTGCAAAATGAGCTGGAATAGAGTTTTGCACGCATGTAATTACATTCAAGCTAAGGCGTCTTGATCCTTGAGTTAGCTAAATAGCTGCAATTGTGTGCATGCACTTGTCCATAAATCAATGCGAATTAAAGCTGGACTGATACATTGAGATGTGGGAGTTTGGATGTGGGCTTCTCTTGACGGGAAATGCAGCTTTGTGCAAACTGGGTCTCATATTTGTTGGTCTTATTACAATTTCTATTGGTAGTGTGTGTTCAGTGACTGCTTGTTTAGCATAAGCTGCAAATTCCAGCATAAAACCATAAAGTAACCTTGCATTACTTCCAAAGCATGGAGCATATTATTTGCCAAGTGCATTATTACAGGGAATTGAAAAATTACAAAATAATAATGTTTTCTTCTGTATGGGAGCCAAAAACCACAATCAAGGATTAGGGTAGTATTTGTGACTCCGTCCGGCTGTTTATTGGATTTAAGAAAATGTATACTCCACTGAGCCCAGGACGTATATTGCATTACTGGCAAACACATCATGTATTTGCCAGTAACAGATCAGTGAAACATCTGTGTTGCTTGTCCAAGAAGGGTTTTTAAAGTTAACATCCAAAAACAAAGCTGTATTTGATGAAATTCACATCACAAAACGACCCTCTAAATTGAGACAAAACTGAGGTTATTATAATTGGCCCTACAAACCTCAGAAACACGATGTCTAACCAGATATTTGGCCTTCAGCAGTACTGTCAGGAATACTGGAGTCATTTTTAACCAGGATATGTCCTTTAACACACAAATATTTGGGACTGTTTTCTTTCATCTGTGCAATATTGATGAAATTTGAAACATCCTGTCTCTGAGTGATTCTGAAAAACTAGTTTTTCTAGGCTGGACTAATGTAATTCATTCATTATTATCATCAGGTTGTTCTAAAAGCTCCCAGAAAAGCCTCCAGTTGAGTACTGACAGAGACTAACCCATACTGACTTCTCTTCATGAGCTCCCTGTTACTACATACCCTCCATATATACCATTGCTACATGTCATTAAATGGTCTTAAATGGTCTCCACTCACTCTCATCAGGTTGAGGCAGATGGCTGACCTACCAGAGCCTGGTTTTAGTGAAGGTTTCTTCCTGTTAAAAGGGAGTTTTTCCTTCCCACTCAATCTTTTAGCAGCATGCAGGAAATTATATCTGTCACAGGATTGTAGGAGGCCTCAAATGCAGGTCACTCTGGATACACTGTCTATGGGTTTAATCGGTAAACTTAGAAGGGTTTTAAGTAAGCAAGGATATTCTCAAAAGCTGACTGTCACACACTGTTAAGAATATTTTCACATAAGAAGGGAAAGCTTCAAAGACTTTCTTTAAAGCAAAATGCTGAAGTAACTTGTAATCCAAACAGGTACATTTTCTGGAACATTCTCAAGGCCGGAAATTTACACGAGCAATTTTCTACTTTGTCTGCAGAGTTTTTCTCTTGCAAGTGCAGGTCTGTGTCCTCCTTACTCAACACAAGAACAGCCCTGGGTCTACAAGTCTCCAAAGGAGGTGTGTTTTCCAGAGAGAACAGGCAAATAAAACTGCTTTGGCAGAAACAGAGGTTAGTATTCCAGCAGGCACACCAAACAGGACTCACTCAGAGCAGGAGGGGAAGATGAGCGGCTATGCATGAGAACAATATTAAAGGACAAGTAAGCAAGCATAAATCTCAACAGTGAAAAGCCTGAGCACCACTACCATGTGACTCACATTAATAACATGGCGATGAATGGTGATGAGAGCCGGGTTTAAATACAGCAAGTGATTGAAGATGGGAAACAGGTGAGCTTGCTTGCATCCACCCTGGACCACACCCACTTCTGGAGGAAACTGTTTTTTTCCACTTATATTTCTCATCCAGACAGGTAGAGGAGGGAAGGGGGACGCGGTGACACGACCACAAAGATATTGAAAATACTTTAGTGTGTTTCAGGTTAAAAACCTAAAAAAACACAAGTCCTCCGGAAACTTCTTTTTCAGCTGTTACAGCTCAGCTCAAGTTAAGATTGACGCCAGGTTTTATTCAAAGTTAAAACCTAAGAGCGAAGTGTAAGAAATAATGCAGTTGGGAGAGCCTGATCCCCGCCCAAGCCCATATGGGTATGCCTAAATACTGAATAATGAGCTTGCCTTAATGTATACATGTATTTTGAATTTCAATGACTAATCAGACTCTCCATAGCTACAGCATTAGACAGGAAAAGCAGCGTGTTCACTGATACAAAGAAGGGGGTTAAGTCCGAAAATATGTATATAGCATTGAAATGTCAGCCTTCAGAAACCACTGGCAGGCTGACCCTAATGTGAAAGCAGCAAATGTTTATAGTCTGTCCTTCCCTGTTAAGCATGCGGTGCTGGGATAAACAGACATGCTTTAGTGGGTGTTTGCTGCCAACCTTGGGGTTATTTATGAGCTTGCTACATACAGCCTTTGCTTCACAGCCAAACACCCTGACTGGTTTATGCTTTGTTGCTTCTAGCTCAACAGCCACTGTAAACAGCAGACTCAGCACTGAATATCTTGCTCAAATTTTGTAGGAAGGAAGAGGATTTGGAGGGAAGTGGGGCGGTATGAGGGCAGGAGGGAAGTGCTGGTAAATGAGGACGGAAATAAATACAAATTACCTCATGTGCTCTTTCTTAATTGGTCAGTGACAATGAAAATTCCCTTAATATAATTTAACATCAGTCTTTATTGGTTTTGATCAGTAAACTGTCCAAGATTAATTGAAACGAATCCTTTCCCCCCATTGATAGTTAATTATTAAATAGTTGTTGTTTTTTTGTTTGTTTTTGTGCCTTTTCTTGTCCTTGGTGCACCTTCAGTGTACAAAACAAATTTCTATGCAGGCACAAAAAAAATTTTATCTTAATCTCAAACTGCACTGACCCGAGTTTGTGTATAGTGTCTCCTCCATCACGGTGAGTGAATGAGGTGTTATCATAGGGAACTCACACACTGCAAGAACAAATTGCTTGTGAGAAGTGCAGGTATCCAGATAGCTCTGAAATATGTTTCAGATACAGTTGATAAATCATGAAGCTATCTTGGGATCCTGTATCCACGCACTTAAGAGAAAGCATCAGCGGCTGCTGTAGCTTTATGGTGGGCTTTCAGGTGACACAAAAACACGATTGGACATCACTGATGTTGCTTATAAAAAGGGGGGGAAAAAATTACATGACCATACATACATTTACTTTCTAGCACAATACACGGTACAGTACAGTAAAAGGAATGCACGGGTATATGCAAATAACAGGTAAAGGTTAAATGCCACCTTTCTTCCATGAAGATGGCACATGTGACCTGAAAATAAAAACACCTCTTGCAGGTTAAAGATAATCTTCTGGTCACTATATAGTATTGGTAATAGTATTGGACCTGAATAGCTGCTAAAATAAGCATAGGTAGTTGGCTACTATGATTAATACAACGTGTTATTGCTGTATGTTTCTAGAAAGGCTGCAGTAGTGTATACGTGTATGCCATGTTACAGATTAAACAACTTCATTTCATTACAAATCTACACTGACAACTTATTTACTTTCACTTTGCAGATACTGAGTCTTTACTAACACTTTTACTTAGAAACTGCAGTTATTTCAGACCAATAATAAAAAGAATAACTTTATTTATTTAGCACTTTTTAAATACATACAACTACAAAAAGCATCACAGTTTGGGAGCACTTTGTGCACATAAATTACATGCAGACAAACAAACAGTCATCCATGTGCTCATACGGTGCTGTGAAAAAGCATTTGCCCCCTTCCTGATTTCTTGGAAGGGGGCAAATTGCATGTTTCAGATGATCAAATAAATTTTGATGTTGGATAAACAAAAGTAAACACAAAATGCAGTTTTATTAAGTGAAAAAAAGCTTTCCAAACCTACCTGGGCCTATGTGAAAAAGTAATTTCTTGTTTCCCTTAATAAATGAAATCCTCATTTCAAAACTGCATTTTGTGTTTACTCGGGTTATCTTTGTTTAGGATTAAAATTTGTTTGACGACTTGAAATACACAAGTGTGACAAATATACAAAATAAACCCTCCTAAGAAATCAGGAAGGTTGCAAATACTTTTTCACAGTACTGTACACCCATACTTCCATACACATTAGATGTGAGGTATAGCCAAAAGGGCCGCAAGTTCAGGAAGCGATAACCTATAACAATTAGTTTTCAGCAGCAGATTAAAACAATCGACTGCTTCAGTCGACCTGATGGGCTGAGAAAAGGTGTTCTGAAGTTTAGGGGCTACAGCTTCAAAAGTGTGGTCATTTAAACGTCCCAGTCAGATGATTGGTGACGCTGGAATAAGGCTTCTGCATTCTGGACTAACTGAAGACAAGTTAGGGAGGGCAGAGAGAAGCATGTGAAAGGTGAATTATGATAACAAAGGCAGGAGAAAAAAAAAGTGTACTAAAAGTTCCAAATTTTTGTGTGACAGTAAAGGTTTGATTTTTGTGATGTTTCTTGCTTTTATGCAAATATTGTGGGCTAATGGGCCAAACAGGATCAATTGGTAAGCGAGGTAACTTCTAAAACAGCATGTGGCAATTTCAATAAAAGCTTGTTAATAAAAAGCAATAATAGGAGTAATTGAAACTAGTTTAGTTTTAGAAATTCAGATTTCACACATTAAATGTAAAGACAAAAAAGTATTTATTCCCTTTTATAGCCCAACATTGTTCGTAGATTTAGTGGTTATTGACACAGAAATGAAATAAAGTGACTGAACTTTGGTATTTGCACAGCAAAGTGAAGTTAAACTACTGCTTCACTACTTCCAAACTCTGGATATTATCAAGCTGATAAATCTCCAGTTGGTCTACCTAACAGCTGGGAGTGGATGGTAAACAGCAAAACTTTAGCAGCTGAATTAACAAGTGCCACAATCCTTGCTACGCACTAAAGGGAATTGACTGTTGTAGAAAATTGCAGGGCACTCCGAACTGCCATTTCCATTGATTTGGCTTTGGGTTATCTATTTTCTCTTTTCTCTTCAGAGACTTCAAGACCCGGTGCCAAAACCTGATTTAATGACAAATGAGGCCATCCAGGAACACTCCAAACTTTTACATTGTATTTTGATCACAATATTTCTTTTCTGTATCTGCAGTAATCTTGTGTGGGGGGAAATGCTCGAGTGGCTGTGTTGCAATTTAATCCATTTTAATACACTATAAAATAATATGTAAGTGTCATGGTTTGCCGATAGCTGGTCTCCCTGTCACTCAGGGACAGGAGGATTGAGCCCAGAGTCTCCCACTCCTCAGCTGTGCACCTGTATTCCATCAAGCCCCATCATCCACAGCATTTCAGGACCCGCTCAACCATCCAGTCCCTGCCAGGTTATCTGCTTCCTTGGAGCAGTAAACGGGTTCAGTTTTTGTCTTTCCTTGTACAGTAGACCTATACCAGTGTGCTTAACATCGTTTCTCTCTGTGCTCCCAAATTGGACTCTCCTGCCTGCCTCGGAGTGGACTACCTCTCCTGATACCGGACCAATCTCCCTTTGGACTCAACTGAAGGCTCACCTCCCTAGCACACCTGCCTGCTCACCCTCCCTCGGCACTCCTTCACTTCCCTCAGTCAAGGATCAGCTAGCCAATCAAGACCTCTGCTCTCTCCCCGGACCACCTGTCAAATCCCAACGTGAACCTCGGACCTTCAAAAACTGGTCAACCCCTGTGCCCCCTGACTTTAATCCCGACACAGTGTGTGAATAAAGAAACAAGCGGTTTAACAATAATTCCTCCTCTGTGGTCTCTTGGTTGGGTCTACTGCGTGAGGCCATTGCCTGAGGTCAGCTAGTTCGTGACAGTAAGATGTAATGCCACTAAACACCATTTCATTAGTCTTCCTAGCTGAAGCCCGAGTCCCTTGCAGCCAGTGAGACAGTATATTGACACATTATTATTTTATTGTAGTTCAGCTCTTTGATGATGCAGACAGAACTGGGCAATATAATTTATATTGGTTTATCCATTCCAGCCATTTTTCACTAAAGATTCTGAATATCCAATAACGTTCCAGCCAAAACAGGTAAAAGTCATAAAATGTTGCCTCACCAAGATATAAAGCTTGGCTTGCACAGCTATGCAATTTCAACAGGTTTTACTAAGACATACTAAGACTGGAACATATGAAATGTTCATTAATACTGAAACCAAGATCTCAGTCACAACACAAACGTACACGTTTCGTATCATGGTCCATCTTCCAGTGATGTGATACACATCACCAGATACCATGCCACTACTGATGAGCTCTCACTGCATTAATAATACAGATGTTGATATGACACTGGTACAGTGAATAGAAGAATATTAGAATAATGTTTTATGGCAGCCATTGTAGCTTCATGATCACTACAACTCCAGTCAGTAAAAAAGAGTTGTCACAGGACTCTATGCAGTTCTGTGAATCACTAAGAACAGCCTTACTGCTGCCATAGGAATTGCTGCTAATCAAATGCACTTAATTAAATCAATATTGAGCAAGTGTGACCACCTCTATAAAAGCAGAAGTTTTGGCAGTTTTCAGGTGTGTGTGTTGACTCAACACCACAGTCTTCCCAGGAGTGGATGTCCTAGCAAATTCCGCCCAAAATAAGAGAACCTCAGAGAAACTGCAAAATTGTAATTGTAAAAAAAGCTCAATCTCTGCAGGCCTCAGTTAGCATGTTAAATGTTAAAGTTCATGACAGTACAATTAGAAACAGACTGAATAAGTATGAGTTGTTTGGAAGGGCTGCCAGGAGGAAGCCTCTTATCTCTACAAAGAACATGACAGCACTGCTTAGGATTGCAAAGTTACATCTGAACAAACCACACAACTTCTGGAACAATATCCTTTGGACAGACAAGACCAAAGTGGCTACATTTGGCCATGAAGCACGGTAGCACATTTGGAGAAAACCAAACACAGCATATCAGTACAAACATCTCATACCAACTGTCAGCACGGAGGTGGAGGGTTGATGTCCTGGGCATCTTGAAGTCACTGAGTCAACCGCAAACTCCTCTGTATAGCAAAGTATTCTATAGTCAAATGTGAGACCATCTGTCTGAAAACTGAAGCTTGGCCTACATTGAGTCACGCAACAGGACAATGATCCAGAGCACGGCAGCACATTTACAACAGAATGGCTGAAAAAGAGTGCAGTTAAAGTCCAGACCGCAGCCTGACTGAAATGTGGCGGGGAGGTGAAAGACTGATAAAGTCGTACAGAAAAGGATTACTTCAAGTTATTGCTGCTAAAGGTGGTTATACAAACTGAATCGTGGATTGTACTTAGTTTTGTTCACAGGACTGCAGGATCCTGTGAAAACTTTGTGTTTCTCACAGGACTCTATATCAGCCAAGCTTTGTGTGAAATCAGTCATTAAGCTGAGAATCTTATGTTGGGGTAATAAAGTGTGAATGGACCGGACTGGCATTCATATGCAGCTATTTTGTGCTTTAGACCTAAACCCTGTTTAACCACACATTCATACAGTGCTGTCTATTCTACACTCTTTAGGCGCTTTGCCGACCTCTGGGCCACAGCCAATTTTAGACTCACCAATTAAGTAATGGTGTGCTGAGAAATACAGTATCTTTGCTAATGCACATTATGTAATCATGTCATGTGCTCATGCCATTTGTGCTAGTTAGCCAATAAGAGTTGACAATTCCTGGCTAAAGTGTTCCGATCTGGTGAAAGCTGTAACGTTACTACACAGAAATCTTAATTTTGTTTTCAAATTTAATTCCAAGTGGCTTTTTAAAAATTTATATTATTTTTTAACTATGTCTTTGATGTCAAATTGGTCTTAAATTGAATTCCAGTGGCCCTGCTGTTCATCCACTTTAATAGGAGGTGGTTCAAAGGTGGATGGCCTTTTGGGAATTAACCTGCAGAGGTGTACCAGACAGGACAGGCTGGAAGTGGAGCCTGTAGCAGACCCAGGATAAGTTTTTGGTGTAAATCCTCATATTTGGTCTTAGCTCCTCAGGGAAGCTGTCGGGGGGCTGGGGGGCTTTTGGTATGCCTTGCTCGCTCTGCGACTGACTAGAAAGTAGACAGATGAAAATATTCTGAATTTTACTCTTTGAAAATCTATCAAAATCTGTAACAGCAGTGACCTCGAAAGTCACCTCTCCCCAGGATTTTTTTTCTCTATTACACCTCTTCCTTCTCCTTTCCATGATAGTTTTGCTCATTGAATCCAACTCCACGCTGACACATCTGTGTCACTTTCATCAATACAGAAAAGTTGTTTGTTTGCGGCAGATGGCCTGAACGCTTTCAGCTCCCTGTGAAGTTAGAAATGAATTTGCCTTGTTTTCCTTTTCGGTTATTTTTTCCCCCCTTCTCGCTCCTCGTTCTGTCACAACTTATCTTCTTCAGGTTGCTGATGAGCCTAAGCAGCTGCGCTCAGAGCAGTGAGATAATTGTCACTGTGTGTATGTGTTTTTTTCATGTACTGGGAATCTGTAGGCCTTGTGGCAATCTTCTTTTCATTGTTTTAGTCTGCCATAATTAGCAGACTTCTCTGAAAAATGGTTCAGCGCACACCCTGACATGGAAAACCACAAGTGCCCTCCAACATTTGGTGCCTTGCAAACAGCAATTTTTCAGATTGAAAATAGTGATTCAAACCTGAAATGCACTTAACTTTGCTGCCTATCCTTTCCTTGTGCAAATAATTAGTAGTAGCCCAGCCCCACAGACGGGAGAACATGAAATGACCTCATGTTGTCGGCGCAGTCTTCTCGGATCTCAGAGCAACACACTGATCAATAAGGAGGTATCACTTAGCATGAGAAAACATGGAGGGAAGGGTTGCAGTTGCCATTTGTAAGTCAGCAGAACATTTATCTTCCAGCACTGTTTGTGTCCGTCCCTGCAGTGTCTCATCATTCAATATCTATAAATTCTCTTTTTGCTTTTGTTTTTTTTTTCTTCTAAGATGACACCTCACAGCTGTACCTCCCCTTGTGAGGTTTAAAGCATTGTGATATGTTTGATAACAACCACAGCAGTGTTTACACTCAAGGTCATGACAAACAATATTTTGGCACTTTTTTTTTTAAATAAATAAAGTATAAAGACTTTCATTTGCAGGTAACAAAAAGAGATATAGGCACTGTGATTTTCACTAAGAAAACATTTTTAATTCATATTACAGCAGCTAAAATGCAGAAAACCAGCAGGTTAGAAGAAAATGCATTATTATAGACACTGCAGTGCAGAACATGCATTCACAGAAATGACTCATCTGTCTTGTTCAGGGTTGAGAACTGACTTTAACTGACTGATTAATCTGTTCATTATGTTCTGGGTGGTGCCACTGAACTATCAGTGATTGACAGAGTCCATTGCTGCTTGGGCAATTTTTCTTTTTTTTATTTTGCTCATTTAGGATATAAACATCTCGCCCAACTACAGGTGTCACAATATACCCATAACAATAATAACAGTGGCAATGAGAAATGAAAAATAAAATCACTTTCTAGCACGCGCATGGTCATGGTTAGAGACTCACTTGTGTGCCAGTTTATCTGAGCTCTCTTCCCTTTCAGTAACTACTTTAGTGGAGCCTCAGCTTATCAACACAAGGTGGGGTAAATACAGCTAACGGCATACACTTTACTGTGGCTGCTGCAGCATCTCCCACACACTACAAGAGACTGAGTCACTAACACAGATGCAGTTAGACTGTTGTTACAGTCTGGAGAGAATACTTGTGAAATACTTCTTTGGTGCACGTTCTCCTTATGCTACTTGTAGCTGCTCCATTAAAATGCATGGCTGTGCTGTGCACCTAGACTTACAGCTGTATCCACAGGTTGGAGCTGGCCTGATTTTTTTCTATTTCAGATATTTTGGACCAGATTTACTAAGTGCAGCAAATTAGCATGAGGCCACAAAAAAAAAGAAAAAAAAGAACAGAAACGACAATGTTGTAATTTATTTTTTTTAAAAAAAAAGATGCAGCAACTTCTTTTTAATAAAGACAAATGCTCGCCACCAAAGGCAGCGCAAACTAGCCAGTCAAAAATGAGCAAATATGATGAGGGAGTGAGTAATATACCAGCCAAAATAAGGCATTGTTTTACACACGTGCTTCTCTCTGGAAACAGCACTGCATGGCAATTCAAATCAATGAGAGGTGGCTGTCAGAGAATCTATATGTTTTTGATTTACACTATATTGCCAAAAGTATTTACTCACCCATCCAAATTACTGAATTCAGGCGTTCCAATCACTTCCATGGCCGCATATTTATAAGGGGTTTTTTTTTTTTTCTCCCCAGGAGTTGGGCTCCGCCCCTTAGTAAAGGAACTCTTAATGCTTCAGCATACCAAGTCATTTCGGACAATTTCATGCTCCGAATTTTAAGGGAACAGTTTGGGGATGGCCCCTTCCTGTTCCAACATGACTGCACACCAGTGCACAAAGGTGTGAAAGAACGACTGGCCTGCACAGAGTCCTGACCTCAACCCGACAAAACACCTTTGGGATGAATTAAAGTGGAGACTGTGAGCCAGGCCTTCTAGTCCAACATCAGTGACCTCACAATTGAGCTTCTGGAAGAATGGTCAAAAATTCCCATCAACACACTCCTAAACCTGTGGAAAGCCTTCCCAGAAGAGTTGAAGCTGTTATAGCTGCAAAGAGTGACTGACATTAAACCCTATGGATTAAGAATGGGATGGTAAATGGACTGGTTCTTATAGAGCACTTTTCTGCTCTATGTTGAGCACTCAAAGCGTGCCTCATTCACCCATTCATACAAGCACTTCTTTCTAAGCTTAAGTGCTTTCTATCTAATATTCACACACATTCATATTCCGACGGCTGCATCAGAGAACAACTTCTATCTTGCCTAAGGAGACTTTGGCATGCAGACTGGAGCAGCCAAGGGATCGAACTGCCAACCTTCCGATTAGTAGGTGACCTCCTCTACCTCCTGAGCTACAGCCACCCCAAATGTCGATCAAGTTCATATGCATTTGTGTAAACTGTGTGGGGTTTTGTAGGTTGAGCCAGCCAGTCTCTGGATGAAACTGACAATTCAGAGGAGGACTGCTTGAAACTATTTAATAGATTTTTCCATCATAAAGCGCTCTGAGTGCTCAAATATAGTGGAAAAGTATCATATAAGTACACTCCATTTACCATGTATAAATCCCAAATCTGTTGAGCTGTATGAGCTGCAAACACTTTACCATTAGATTCTAACCCATCAACGTGTTAACAAAGCTACTTTTACTGTGCCAGATGAAATGTGAGACAGCAGTCGCTATTACATACTGTAAGATTCAGACATTAATCTAAAACACTCTGCGTTATGTTAATAGCTGTATTTTCACACACAGTCCAATATGTTATGTAAGAGATACGCCAGATAAGTAAAAAATAAAGTTCATCTGTGATGTAGCAGAGCTCTGTGTGTGTGTGTGTGTGTGTGTGTGTGTGTGTGTGTGTGTGTGTGCACTGTTGAGAGAAAACATGCAGAAGCTTTTGTTTGATCACAATTTTTACCCATTTCTGTGTAGACACATGAACAAAGATATTGCAAACCCATTGGCTCGCTGCAAAAAGTAACTTGGCTGCCTATAATACCCACTATATGATGCAAATTGTACCCTTACCTCTGACAATCCACAAGTTCTGCTTTGTTTTATCAAAATATTAATGTAATAATATAATAATAATAATATGTGTTACTTGGCTCGAAACATTTAGGGTTAAGAGTAGAGAAAAGCTAAAGGACAGAGCAAAAGCTTTAGCACCATGCTCACAGCTTTACCACCAACCTATGCCAATTACATACTTGTTCTGGCAACTTCTCCTGCTGTTATTCCAAATAACTTGACACAAGTATCACAGACACATTAAGCACAAAATTTTGGTATTAAGTTTTGCTGCAAATCACGTTTGTATGATTACTTTAAATTCTCTCATTCCAATTGTGTGCACTCTGAAAGAGCAACTCCTACAAATAGATATGAATGCATATGCAATAAGGCAGAAATATATATCCACAACGCCTCTTTAGTAAATCCTGACACTACGTTTTTAATGGCACAGATGGTGAATCTGAAGCTTGATATACAAACTAATACTACTGATATGAGCATTATGGCTGAATATGCCAGCTGTAACTATCATTCCCCCACCTGGTTCACACTGACCCCACTGCAAACCTCTTGAACCACAAAACAGGGTCAGAATTTGTTTTTAAAATTTTCTCTACATATGGCAATATTATAGTTATTGTAAATTATTTGGGCTATGATAATCATGTACCAGTTGTACCTAATCAACTGACAGATCTGTAAAAGGTTAACAAATCCCTTACTATATTTAGTTTCTTACCACCTATAGCTTGTTTACTCTGGTCCAGATCAGTTGACGAGTTTGTAAACTTGTAGCTTTTTTCCTTTGGTTTGATTTGTTTTCACACTGAAAAATCTCCAATGCGAACTTCAAGTGAACCAAAATACACTATAAACCACGGGAGAACATTCAGACTGATTACTGGTAAAAAACAAAACTAAACAAAGGTGCTGCGTTCTGGACAAGTGGATAACAAAGA
>JAVDPK010002094.1:133024-146813 GCA_034780415.1 Cichlasoma orientale
ATAGATATGAATGCATATGCAATAAGGCAGAAATATATATCCACAACGCCTCTTTCGTAAATCCTGACACTACATTTTTAATGGCACAGATGGTAAATCTGAAGCTTGATATACAAACTAATACTACTGATATGAGCATTTGTTTATGCTGTGTTTTTACTGTTATTATACAAATATATTATTAGCAAATTACAGATAATTTCTTTGATGTTTTAATGGCATTTATACACTTGGTTAGTTGATTATGGTTGAATATGCCAGCTGTAACTGTCGTTCCCCCACCTGGTTCACACTGACCCCACTGCAAACCTCTTGAACCACAAAACAGGGTCAGAATTTGTTTTTTAAATTTTCTCTACATATGGCAATATTATAGTTATTGTAAATTATTTGGGCTATGATAATCATGTACCATTTGTACCTAATCAACTGACAGATCTGTAAAAGGTTAATAAATCCCTTACTATATTTAGTTTCTTACCACCTATAGCTTGTTTACTCTGGTCCAGATCAGTTGATGAGTTTGTAAACTTGTAGCTTTTTTCCTTTGGTTTGATTTGTTTTCACACTGAAAAATCTCCAATGCAAACTCCAAGTGAACCAAAATGCACCATAAACCACGGGAGAACATTCAGATTGATTACTGGCAAAAAACAAAACGAAACAAAGGTGCTGCGTTCTGGACAAGTGGATAACAAAGAGAGTTTACATTCATTTCACAGCTACTTACTACACTATGTGTACTCTGCACATCAGTGGTGCTCTGCTGCATCCCAGAATGCAAAACATCCTTGGCTGTTGGAAGACGCTTAGCTCAAACTTGCAGTGGACATTTGGTAGTTGGGTCGGATCGAGGGCGGATCATGTTCTCATCATGAACTAACCACTCTGGAGTTTGTTTGGAACAGAACTAAGACCACCTCCACCAAAGCATCTCAGTGCAGTAATTACCATGTAATTACCATGTCCACATCTGCACAGTAAACCACAGAACCAAGGGGGAAACAAAACAGAGTTCGATTTAAACAGTTGAAACAGTACTGGTGTGAAAACACCCCAAGAAGCTGGAAATCCCCAAAAGTTGTTGTTGTTGTTTTTAATAAAACAAAAACATTACTAAGTGCTGTTGCTCTGTTTTTTTTTTTGTTTTTTTGTAACTACTTGGTTCAACTCGAGCAGTAACCGGAGCTGAAAATTGAGTGTAATGATAAAGTGTATTGTGCTGTAAAAGTGCAATCTAATTACAGCAAATCAAATTATCTTATGCTGTTATGACTCCAAAGTAGACAAACACAAGGGGCTAGCAAGTATCAGGGACAAGCTGAAATAAACTGCTAATTATTGCCCTACACTTTTGTTGTTTGTTTTTGTTTAATAGGAAATAAGTGTATTGTTTATTAAGGGACTGCAGTGTTTAAAAGTAGTGTTGAAGAGCAGGTTACTGGAAAACAAATGCTGTAATATATACCATTAAACCTAATGTAATACAATTAATTACATACCGCCTGTGGAGAGAAACTGTATATTGGGAGTTATCACTCACTGCTGCAGATTATTTGAAGGTTACTGTACAGCAGGTGGGTGGAAACAGAAAACAACTTATGTTCTTTGTTCAGCACAATAGTCCCCTTTAGGAGCGTGGTGTGAAGTATGTATAATTAGGTCTCATTGTCCACTGAGAAATATATGAATTAAGAGAGCAGAATGTACATCTATAAAGGTGTTTCACTTTTTACATGCATGGTGCTCTTTTGAATTAAAAATTTTATAGTTGAAAATTGTGGAAGTATGTTGACCCTGTGGTGCCATATATTTATATTGTATCAGCCCTGAAAGGAAATTTCATAAAGAAATATGTTCTATATAGTGATACACTTGGATACACACTAAAGAAACTTTATTTCCCCTGGTATTTTTTATTTATTTTTTTGGTATGGATGTCTTTTTATCAGCTCTCGCCTCCCCGCCTGCTTTTAGTTCCTCCGTCCAATAACTCTGAAAATAATCAAATGGAAGCAAGAAAAGTGTTCACTCTTAGCATACTTATGCCATCCTTGTACATGTGCATTGTCCTGTTGTGTCTACAGTACATCTTTGTCTCTGTGTGGCTGGTTATTGAGGTTTCGTGAGGAGCTCAGCAGAGTGCATCTGTGCTCAGCAATTGATCTGACGTTGGCAGGGGGAGGTGGCGGCTTGTGACAGGAAAAAATCTCTGCTGCCTACAAAGAAGAACCGGAGCTGCTCCGAGCATTAAAGTGACACTTACCAAGATTTTATGTACAAATAAAAATGTATTACCAGCTTAAATCACAAAGTGGGCCCAACAGCGCTCAGTGTCACATTTATCTGGCACAGGAATGCTGAATTTATCCAGTTTTCTCAAAATTAAGTTTTGTTTATGTGTTCGGGCTGTTCTCCGCCTACACAGAAAGCAATTAATCATTAAAGACTGAAATGTCCCCCATCAAAAAATAAATAATAAATAAATAAATTAAAATAAAACAAATATCAAGATAATGCTTGCAGACATTACATGTACGTTTGAGATGACTTTGAGCACATCACATGATGTCATTTTCACCCTGCCAGCACATGCAGACTGCAGGTTCATCTATCTTTAATGCACAACCTGCTTCACGTTTACACTTTACAGAATGTCTTAGAACTGCCCTTGCTAGAACTTTCTTTTGTTTCAGCATCCAAGAATTTAATTTTCGTTCTTTGTTCTCCTCTTATGTCTTCCCCTCCACTACAGTAGACGAGGCAGCATTCAGTAATTAGAAAGAGATAAGATGCAGGCTTACTTAGCTTGGAACGAGAAGCACAGACAAAAGCTTCTGCAGCACTCAGCAAAAAAGAAAGAAAATATAGTAGATGGCGCTATGGATCAAAGTAAGGTTGGAGGAAAGGAAGTAAGAATAGAGTCAGACAGATGGAAGAGCAGAAAGACACATGACAGAAAGTACCATTAAATGATTTCTTGCTTCAAAGAACAGTTGGTGGAGGGCAGGAAGGAAGCAAAAGAGTTAAAGACAAAAATTAGTAGAGTTTGGAGAGGATGAAGGGCAAAAGATCAGGAGGAAATGAGAACAAGTATCAATGAGGGTTTTCATTCTGTTTTCCTCTCATTAAAAGAAGAGATAAAGACCAGTTTATTGTGCGGCTCATTGCGGCTGTGTATCAGTGAATCTTCTATTTACCATTTAGATCTATTGGTTTTTACCAGAATCATCTGCAAGCCCAGCACACAAATGCACTCTCTGTAAGGTCTGGTGCTCTCTCTGACATTATCCATTAGTTCCAATAGATTGTTTAAAAGGCTCCAACCCTCCCTTCCTGCCTGAGTCATTCCTTTCTCATCCTGTCTCTTTTCTTATACTCTGCTCCTGTCATTACCCCCCCCCCCCCCTCCAATTCACTCTCATCAGCTCAAGTGACAAAAGTAACACTTGGTGTCTAATATTTCATAGAGCTGCAATCAGAGTCATCTCAAAGGACCTGACTGTGGCTAATGATTCTCAGAAATACAGCTCAGACCCTCAGGCCAACTTGTACATGAAAGGAAACGTGAACAGAGGAAAGGTAAGGAGCTGACTTGCTTCACAGGGCCTGCTGTGCTAATTATTCACAGTACACTTAATTATTTGGCACATTGATCCATGGTCTGCATAAGCCCTGACAGCAGCCCGCTGAGAATATGCTTTCAGGCTATGGCTACAACAAGGACATCATGTGTAATCTGAAGACACTAGACAATTTGAACTGTACTACATTTTTTTTATATCACTCTTGTTGTACCAATAAATAATTACAATATAGCTTAATTTTTGAAGAGGGGAAAAAGCTCTGAGATGGCTTACATCATAATTTTAATTTAGCAAGTTTAAGTTTAAACACGGGCTACAAAAAGTGACAAAGCAGTGAGTTTTAAATAAGTTGCTACAGAAACACTGCCAGCATTAGTGATTATTACATGCTCATTTACTTTTTTTTTTTGCCACTGCGCGCACGCACGCACGCACGCACGCGCGCGCACACACACACACACACACACACACACACACAGAGAGAGAGCAGGTGTGAAAGGTCCTCTTATGTCTTGACTGTCAATCATCTGAATCACCACACTACAAAGTATCCTACATCAATCATATATCTCTCTGCTATTAGTTAAAGATACAATCAGCTGTTGCAATCAGTGCCTAGCTGGCATTGCAGTGGTGCTGTCCATGGTGCTGAAGTAGCACTCCTATGATTATTCAGTGGCTTTTGTGCTGCTGAAAATACACCCCTGCCCATTCCATGTCCATTATAGGGGTGACATGACTTCAGATACAGTTTTTAGTACAGCTGTTTCATGGAATTGGGAGTGAAGCAGATAATGTGAGGAATAAAACCATAACTGACTGCAGCAGTGTGGTGCTACAGTTACATATAATTCACCGTCATGTAGAATAACTTAAAATGGCACTGCTTATAGTATATTATGTGGAACTAAAAAATCCCAGCTTGAATAACTGCAGTCTGCTGCATATAAAAAATTCAAACTCCTTATTTTAATGCACATTAATATAAAAAGCCAATTGTAGTAGAGAAAGAAGAAAGGTAGGATAAAGCGGAATTGTAAAATTAGAAATGTCACATTTTAGTTAAAGCTTAAAAAGGAGATTGCATTTAGGGTAATGTTCAGGTGGCAGATAGAGTACATATGCACACTTTTGAAGCTCAACTCTCATATCGAGTTGGGTGGGTGCTGTTATTGGGATTCACTGCATCATTTTTTGCAGATGAGACAAGTCTGAATGTGTCATGGTTAGGGGCAGCGCAACAATTGCACATACACACAACAGGGACCCCCCAAGCTCCCAAAAAGAATGGGTGAATTTTTTTTTTCCGAAACAATAAAATTCATGGCATAGAGGGATATATTATAGACATTATAGCCCTGTAAGTCCCAGACAATGAGTTGCAAACCTCTGCTACTGAAAGAAGCAAAGGGGATACATCTGCCTCTGAGACAGACAAGCCAATATTTTCAACCTTCTGTCTTCTCTCTCTCCGCACCATGCATGAGGGTACAGACATCATGTACTGAAACATTCATGTTTTCATGATCCAACACCATCTGCTTAGACAGTGATGTTGGGAGTTTGCACAGTGTTTGATTTCAGGAGTCTCCTGTGGCAGCAGGCGGAAATTACCTTCCAATTAGATCTAATAGATAAAATTAGAGTCTAAAGCATAAAGTAAAGCCACAGTTATATCCTCAGGCATGGATTGCCCTGGGTTTACAAAATTAATTAGAGACTGCAGAGAGTATGTTGATAACAAACAAAATGGCTTTATTATTTGCAACAGATTTCCTCTGTTTTTACCAGTCACAACTAATAAAAACTATAATAAAATAAAGGGAGGGTGAAATCTCTTGTTACTAAAAGGAACAGAGTGACAAAACAAAAGAATGGTTCTGGTGTTTGGATGTAGTGAATTTCACTTTTGTCGGCAGGAGTGAAATCAAAGTAGGTTTTTAGATGCAAGTAATAATGTAACAGTGGTGTCTCCTACAGTCTCAGTGTAAAGCTGGGTTCTTTCTGAACTACTTGAATAGAGTTACTTAGTTCAGTGTTCATGTGATACCCAAGGTCAATGAGCTTATGGAGCAATAAATTCTTTTTTTTATTTAACCCTGGTTTTGATAGAGGCAGATTTCCCTTCAGAATGAATCAAGAAAATGGCTTTCTCCACGCTGTAAAGTTTTGAATTGTTTGTTAAATCTATAAGCTACTGAAATGTGACAAACACTGAAAATAGATCTTTAAAAAAAATGGCTTTTCTCTAAGTCTTTTTTTACACACTGCAAACTTCTCTCCTAATTGCAATTGATTCTCCAGACTGATAAGTCAAAGAAAGGGCTGAGCATTTGGCCCCTGAAAGTGGGAAATATAGACTAATCTGGTGTTGCATATAAGCAAGAAACCCTTATTTATAGTGAAACAAAAGATTAAAAGAGTAGACAATGGACAATCATTTTACTTGAATGGCTTATAGGATTTAGTGGGAAAGTCTGAGCAGCGTTCCACAGCATACAACAGCACCTGAATCAAAGGAGAAAATCGACTTGTGTGCTTCACTTCTTTTGGAGAAAAGGGGAATTTTTTTTAAACCCAAACACTCCACTCAGAATTCTTGCATTTGTTGTAACTCTGTAGCATTATGGTATTTTGGCTATCACATTTACTTGCTTACAAGCCAGATTTGCAATGCAGAATAGAAAACTCTCCTAAGGGGAACGTCATCACAGACAGTGTTTTAAACACAGCTGAGATGTTTCCATTGATACATTGACCTCATTTAGATGGTAGCAAGTATTGATACAGACTTTCCTTTAAGCACTATGGGTTGATTCACAAAAGGCTCAACACTGTCGGGATGTAACTGACACTGTTTTGGATGTTTGTTTGTTGGATAGCCCTTTAGTATGTCAATTTTTATTGACTGAGTTCTGGGTCTACCCTTGGGTCTTCAGGGAGATGTGGCCTGGGAACCCCTGTGGATCCAGCAAGGAAATGTTGTTGGGGAGCAGGATGCCATCCAATGGGTGGATGATATATACTAAATCTGTAATGCATCTCATCAATTCAAACATTATATGCACTGTTTCATTGCACTGTCTATGGTACACTTCATATGAAAAGACTAAAATATCAACTTCACTCATTGTTTTGTTCCTTCCACTTTTTAAAGCCTCAGGTTGGGCTGTCATGAAATTGATTTGTTTTTTCTTTTTGAAACCAGACACAATGAGTAAGCGGGGATTCGACTGAGAAATCAACAACACCGACCACTCAGGTTAAGCCCATCCTGAAGTATACATTGCTCTGAGTCACTGGCATAGCACTGAGACAACTTTTAAAAAATTAAAAAGAAAAAAAAAACAGTCAGAGACCCTAGGGCAGATCAATTCAGTATGGGCACACTAGTATTAGCTAACTATCTAAACCTTGGTTTATGTAGGGCCCCAATTGTATAGGCATAGAAATTGATCAGTGACCCCCTGAAAACCTGCGGTCGCTAGGGGAGGAATGTGTATTCCCTTTGATTGGTTGGTCAGTCAGAGATCCTAGGGCAGATCAATGCAGTGCAGGCAAACTATGTCGACATACATCTAATAATTAGAGCTCTGTCACGGAGCATACTCAATAATGAGGGCAAGAAGCCGCAACAATACCCTCAGGCACCCACACCCCAGGGGTGGCAGTGACGATCAGTGGGGAGCAGTGGGGAGCGGCAGGGAGGGGTAACGCCTGCCCTCTGCAACCGTGTCCCACAGTGGCCAAGGCTCAGTAAGCCACAGACCCAGGCCCAGCTGTCCACACATGCCAAAACACACAGGTCATATACTCATACACACATACACACACATATATGCCAGTCGCACACTCACGCACACACATACAGACCTTAAATGGACACGAAGTGTGGGTGAGCGGGTACCAGCACAGAGCCAGCGGCAACCCGGGGAAGCAGCGAGCCAACCCAGCCCCGAACCACTAGCCAGTCCCTACCCCAGGCAGGGTGCATGAAACTGGGGTGTGGGAAGACACACACACACACACAAAAGACACATACACACACAGTGGTCCTGAGTCCAGGACTAACCGGCCCCTTGTGGAAAACTGCCGCTCCCTCATCTGAGCCCCCTCCCCACAGGATATGGGGGCACCCCAGAATGCTAGCCAGACATCCCGACGTGGGCCAATCCACCCCACACTGCAGTGCACCCGAGGGAGCGCAGACCCCTCCAGCACAGGGAGAGGCCCAACGAGGAAACAGGTGACTACTGAATTCATGTACTAAGTATTATAAATAGAAAATGATGAATTTCTATTTATAATACTTAGTATATGAATTCTATAGATGACTGTAAATAGTAGTAATAAAAGTAATAACATTAATTATATATATATATATAAATGGGCAGAACAGTGGTTCACTGTTACCTCACATCAAGAAGGTCCTGGGTTCAAATCAACCATCTAGCCTTTCTCTCTGGACTTTGCACATTCTCCTCATGTCTGTGTGAGTGTTTTCCAGGTACTCCAGCGTCCTCCCGCAGTCCAAAGACATGCAATCAGTGGGGTTAAGTTAACTGATTCTAAATTGCCCGTAGTTGTGAATGTGAGTGTGAATGATTGTCTGTCTCTCTGTGTTAGCCTTGCGACAGACTGGCGACCTGTCCAGGGTGTATCTTGCCTCTCTGCCTATGACAGCTAGTATAGGCTCCAGCCCCCCCAAGACCCAGAATTGGATAAGCAGAAAAAAATGGATGGATGGATTATAATACGATAAATTAAGACTATAATAACAATAATTATAAGAATTATTGTTCTTATTATCACTTACAGCATTTATAATAGTTCCCATTGTGCAAGTATCATATTAATACAAATGTAATATTACATCATATATAATATATGTGGGCATGATGTTGGTATATTAGGAATTAGGCATCTTCATGGGATAACAGTATGTAGTAGAATTAAAAGCATAGGTTTGAGGTACTTCTGCTCTGGCTTCACTTGTGAGATCCAGAAGCTCCGTCCATACTTCATATGTCATCTATGGTTTTCACCCACTGACACATTTATATGTCATTTTGATGTCAACCATTCATGCAGAGTAATCTACAGTAACTACCCATATCCTCCAGCTGCACACCCACTTACAGCCCTCTCTGTTGGAGAGATAGAATATAATTCAAAGGCACGAGCCTAGAAATTGCACTTGACATCAAGGCAACACCTCTCCCATTAGACTATGACTTAAAAAAAAAAGTGAGTGGTTAGATGTCACAAAGAGCACCTCAGATCTCAACATTATAGTAATGGACTTCCTGACATAGACACACTATACCAATGAGCCTTGAATTATGTATTATTTGGAGCCATCTGCACAGCTTTCAGCCTTGATGCATGGCGAGACGATTCTTTTCATGCTGCAGTGAAGGAGTACCTGCCGGACACTTCACAACTGTGAGTGTGGCTGAGGATTGCTGGTCGGCGGGAGGACTGATCTAGCATTTGCGAACCACTACACTTCTAACCTTTAGAAAGTTTGTCCACATGCTCAGTATGGCCTGATTGTGGATCATGGTTGCCAGGACAACTGCAGAATGGGAAGGAGATGTTAACAAGCAATGCTGATGAGGAAAGCCTTTGGACTTAACAAAGCCTTTAGTCTAGAGAGGAAGGACCAGATTACCACATTATTTTTGAGAAAAATACACTAACGTTTATGGTGGTCAGCAAAACTAAGTTTGTTATCTTGAACTCTTTCCAGAAATTAACTTTAAAAAAGACTAAGAGACTGGTCAGTGACCCCCTGAAAACCTTTGGTCACTAGGTAAAACTGTGTATTCCCTGACTGGCTGATGAGTGGTTGCTGGAGGTTGTGCCATGGCTGTGAAATCAATCACAAAGAGGGTGATGCACCACAATCCTCTTTGGGATTGCTTTGGTTTCTAGCAGATTGCTGCGGTCACCTGTAGTTTGCATGGAAGATGCCGACTTGTCTGCAAGCACTTGCTAACTACCAGCTGAGCGGTAGTTTTATTTGAAAAAGTGCAACACAAACTGGACCTCACTGCTGCTGTCAGCATGTTTCAAAAGGTGCAACTTCTATTTTGACGGCAAATGGCTCTCAGTTTACAGTTTGTGTCACACTTTTCACAGTTTCACTATAGCTCGGAGAGTAGTGGGTGAGTGGTTGCAGACAAGTGGGCATTGACTATACAAACTACAGACAGCTGGGACAATCTGTTAGTGACCAAAGCAATCACAAGAAAGTAAATTCTTTAACAGCATTTTTGTTTTCAGCAGCTTTTAATGACTGCATGCTTGATAATCAGGATTACTACTACTATAATCTTAGTCTCGATGAATTTGTAATTCTACTTGTACTAACCGACTGGACACGGTGGCTCCTTTTGGGATTAAAATGGGCCAGGCTAGTGACAGAGCTGTGGCTGAATGATACTACTCGTGCTCTGAGGCCCACTTACTGGCATGCAGATGGAGGAAGGATCGTCTTCAAGTTTCAGTAGATATTTAAAAAAAAAAAAAAAATAGCTGACTTTTTAAAAAGAAAAATTAATTAATTAATTAAACCTCGTGTCAAATAATAGCCACAAACTTCACTTTCTTTTTAGTACTCTAAATTCTCTTATACCGCCACGTGATTCTATTTCTATTATGTCCTCATTTGCACTCCATGAAAAATTTCTCACATTTTTTAAAGAAGAGATTTCTACTAACGCGTCATTTCCATCATGTCTTAGATCGTGCTGTTTCCCCTGTATGCCCGGTTGTCTTTGAGAACTTTGAACAGGTGTCTCTCTCTCTCTCTCTCCTTTTTAACTGAAATGGTTCAGCATATGCAATTCTCTTATTGCCCCCTTGACAGCATCCCACCCTGTGTCCTCAAGGATGTTTTTAATACTCTTGGGCCATGTATTGTTGGCCTAATTAATTCCTCCCTGATGTCTGGCTGTGTCCCAGCTGCTTTCAAACATGCTGTCATATAGCCCCTCATCAAAAGGGGCAATTTGGACTCTTCTGTTCTCTCTTATTTCAGGCTAAGCTCCCTTTTCTGTCAAAGGTTTTAGAAAAGGAGGCTTATATCCAACTGCAGTTATACCTGGATTTAAACAGCATCTCTGAGAAGTTCTAGTCTGGGTTCAAATCACGATATAGCAGAGAAACAGCCTTTTTAAGAGTCTTTAATGATCTGCTTTAAGCTGTTAATTGGTAATTCTGCTGTGCTCGTGCTCTTGGACCTGACTGCAGCGTTTGTCACTAAAGATCATGGCATTCTTCAGTCACGGCTTAAATTGTGTGTGAGTTTTAAAGGTACAGTCCTTAAATGGTTTCAGTCACAATTGTCAGATCGGGGTTTCTCTGTCCATTTAGGACAGTATTTGTTATTTGAGTCTATACTTAGTTGTGGGGTAACTCAGGATTCTCTATTGGGTCCCATTCTCTTCTTTTATTTTTGCTTCCCTTGGGATCCATTTTTAAAAAGCATAATATCTCCTTTCATTGCTTTGCAGATGACCTCCAGATATATTTGCCTATAGAAACCAAGAGCTATGCTTTTATTCAGGCACTGGTAAACTGTATTAGAGATGTGCAGTCATGGTTGAGGATAAACGTCCTTTCAAAGCTTTATAAATACTCTAACCTAGTCCCAAAAATCAGTAGCCATGGGTTCTTCTCAGCAGCGTCTTAAGAAATTACAGTTAACAGGAACAGTGGAGGCCAAAATAAAGTGTGGAATACTAGCAAATTTTTCAGAGAGAGCTGCTTGTAGGATTGCTAGAAAGGTATTTCAGAACCCCCGCTTGACTACAAAAGATCTCCGGGAAGATTTCACGGACTCTGGAGTCGTACATTGTTCTACTGTCCAGCGACACCGGCACAAATATGGCCTTCATGGAAGAGTCATCAGAAGGAAACCTCTCCTGCTTCTTCACTACAAACTTTAGCTTCAGAAACATCTAAACAACCCTGATGCATTTTGGAAACAGGCCTGTGGACTGATGAGGTTAAAATAGAACTCTTTAGCAGCAACAAGCAAAGGTGTGTTTGGAGAAAAAAAAAAGGCACAGAATCTTATGAAAAGAACACCTCTCCAAACCTGTTGCAGCCCATAGTGTGGGAACATTCCACAGGTAGAGGGAAGAATGGACTTAATTAAATTTCAGAAAATTATGGAAGCAAATATAAGACTATCTTTAAAAAAAAAAAAAACAATTTGAAAAGAGGTTTTCTGCAAATGGATAGATGTATTTTTTATTTGTCATCATTTGCTTGTTTTGTCTTTTACATGATATTATACATAACTAATTATTTGCTCATGGATTCCATCAGGCATGAATTATAACTAATCCTTATAGAGATATTTCTTACTTTGGAAGCATACTCCAATTAAAATGAATTGGCACAGAACTCTCTCTATTTAAAAGCAATAAAGAAAATATGAGCAATTTAACAACTCTGCTCTAACAAGAGAGCTCTTTTTGATCCTTTTGACCTCAAAATTTTTAACAAGTGCACAGTCAAAACACAGCATTCACTATTTAAAAGCAAAAAGAAAATTGCAACTGTGTAATTCATCAACGGGACTGATTTTCACTTTTTGTTTGCTTATTTTAATCTTGCTCTATTTACTTTGAAAAAAAAAAGTTCTGGCAAGAGCACACAGTGTGATTTATCATTATCAATAGGGAAGTCTGCAGTTACTCCTGCACTCTAATACCAAGGAGAAATAAAGCTGCAGGAAATACTCTAAATGGGAAGTCCAGTCTTATTCAGTTAAAGCAATAAAAACAGGAGAAATGGAGCCAGACTGTCTCTGCACAAATTACCAGAGATGAAGAGCATGGGGAAATATACTCAGGCATATCCACCTGTGTGTCTGTGAACATGTGTCTAATATACGTACACAGTGTACAAGCAGTCTAGCTACAGTGCTTAGTAGATTAATCTTTTTTACTTATTGTTTTTATTACTATAAATCATATGATGGCTCCTATTCCAGATGTCATGGACTTATTGTTGCAGAAACTGCTGTTGGTGATTTCACTCTACTGCACTGCAGGATATCACATGCTCTACCTCTGCACCAGGTTTGATTTTTCTTGAGGATTAGGTTTATTTCATCACTCTTAGCTTAGTCAGATATATGAGATTTAAAGGGCACCCTTATTTTTTGCTGTTAGAGTGTTTGGGCGCCCATATTAAAGATGGCCAGATTTTTAAATAATGAGCTCAGTAGCCCCTGTGAACCAAAAGCTCAGGTCTCAGACTGCTCTAAATGCTCAGTTTCTGATGTTTTCTTTCTACTCTCAGCTCTGTGTGATGTAAATGAGGGCAGGGATATATTAATGATTACATTTGTTAGCCTATCAAAGAACAAAATCCTAACTGTAGAGCTGAAACTAACATTTCTTTTTTTTTATTGTGGATTCATTTCTAATTAATGTCAAAATCTCACAGTTACTTGTTTGGTTGGATAAAATATCAGAAAACAGTGAAAAATGTAGTTAAATTATTTGTTTTACCTGACCAGAGTTAGGGTGAAGATTTCCAAACCCTCAAGTATTCAGTTTCTAATTATTAATAGCAAAAATGCACCTCAAACTATTTCATTATTATTCTCTCACTGCTTTAGCATTTTTAACCATCTGTTTTGTCAGCCTTCTAGTGTTGTGACCTAATGCTTTTTTGTACCTTTTGGGGCAGTCCTCAAAATCTATATCGCTAAATTAGAGTACAAAGACTCAAATGAACCCTTTTTATGCACAGAGGCACATACAGTATAAGCCTACCTATATTTATTTGGTAGCTTGAGTTCTTTCTCCACCACAGAAGTGTCATTCCCTACAACTCGGTTGCAGGGCGTCAAGACACTTACGTAGATGTGTGCCTTTGCCTGATGCCCAGTTTAAATACCCTTAAGCCTTTCCCTGATGGTCACGGATCCAAAGCGTGTGGACTCATGTTGTGCCTGTTGAGCCCATCGGACCAATACCACCAGTCAGACACGCACCATTACGTTACCCTTACAGGTCTAGCTCCAGGAAAGGGCATCAATTTTCCTCTTCTGGGTGAGTTATTATAAGTACCTGTCCAATTCATTAGGCTTTTTTTTTGTGTGTGAATATTTTTGTGAATGCCTCAGTAGACCCAGGGTCATACAAATATGCAAAGCTATCCACCACATTAAATTG
>JAVDPK010002094.1:160317-194825 GCA_034780415.1 Cichlasoma orientale
TAAAAGATTTTTATTTTGGTGTGTGAGAGACTTTTGAGTTATGTAAAATGTATCCAGGCATTTAAAAACAATTGTTTTTTAGTTTTTTTTAAAAGATCGGATTTGTATCGGTATCGGCAGATACCCAAATGTAAAATATCGGAATCGGTATCGGACATGAAAAAGTGGTATCGTGCCATCCCTAGTAAAGACCCAAGGGTGAAAAGGCCTTCTGTCCATCCACTCTTGTTACCACCTGCTGCTCATTAAGAACTAAAGTGAACGTGTTACAGAATTATATAAGGACACAACTGTTAAACTTTACGGAAAGTGAGGTAATCAATAATATCTGACCTTTCTTTAAAATCCCTGGATTCACCCTTGTGTGGGAAGACCGGGATGGAGTCTGGGAAAAATATAGCAGGTAATATTTGTATGTATATAACATATCTATGCTGCTGACTGCACTGAGTAAAAGTCCTGTGAACCTACTGAAGAAGTCCTCGGCAGGTAAGTGCTCCTTCAAGGATCACTGGCGGCCACTGCCATAAATCGCTCTGTCCGTGAACTGCCATTAAAGCTGTAGCTGTAGATTCAACAGCAACTTAAACCAGTGACAGGTGAAGACTGTGCTACCTGAGTGTGAACAGTATGTTATTTACCAAAAAAAAAAACTACAGCAAACTATATTGACAAGTATTTTCTACATGCACTGCTGGTGCCTTTATTTCTATGTGTAGGCCACAAAACATATTCTGATTATAAAGATGTACACATGAGCCACAAAATCTATCCGAATAAGAAATCATATTTTGCTAGAGATGTAAAAGACTCCAAAGTGTAGTGTAGTGGTTTACACATTGGCCTAACAAGTTAAAGCACCCCAGTTCGATCCTGGGAGGAGACAAATATCTCCTGTCAGAAAAATCATCCAATGTAAAAATATGTGGAGGTACCTGCTGTGACCCCTTGTGAATAAGGGGGCAGCCAAAAGTAGCTTTATTTGACTAGGGACATAAAAAAAAGGTTTTAAATACAAGGAAAAAAGTGAAAAAGATTCTGGAGTACAATTGGCACCCAGACAGCTTCTGGGAGATGCCTTAAAAGCCAATAAGCCCCCCTCCCAAAAGTGCAGGATACCATAAAAACTATGACAGAAATGTCATCTTAAAACTGTCATACCTGCTACCTCAGAATTGTCATCATTCTCCGAGATGTCAGGAAAACATTTTAGTGTACAAATACCAAGAAAGCTGCTGGGCAGGATAACTGCTACGCTTTTCCTTTGAAAAACGTTGCAGCTGAGCTCGCCCTGGGGTGGAAATTAATCTTTCAACCTTTACCCAAAATTCAATGTCCAAGAGAACATTTGGATTTTACACCAACAGCCCTTATGGCAGCCTTTTTTATATCTCTAGAAAGAATTCTGCTTTAATGTATTGTTTGTAAATAAAAGACACATTTGATGCTGTTTTCACCTGTGTTTATGCAACTACTCAACATTTAGAACAATCTGACACCAATGTAAGAAGCCTCTTTCTATATTTTTCTTGGCTTCTAATGCAATGCAATCAGAGATTTTCATATCAAAAGATGATTCAACCAGTTCTGAACAAAACCCTTTGATCTACCATCACACCATGTTGGGTCCCCCAAGGCTGCATGAGCTTAGCCATGGTATAAAGACACCAGATCGATGCATCCTGAAGTATTCTGATCACCAGCTCTAATATCTTTGTTAAGTTGCTCAGACAGCCTCGGGCTACACCAGTATCCTCATGAACAAAGTGGTCTATTGGAGTGGTAATAGTGCTCTTTAGATTAGCATAACAAAAGAACAGATATTCACTAGGTACATATTTAGTAGATATTTATTTGTGTTTGCCTACTACTATCAAACTCTAATCTGGTCCATCAAATTCAAATCTACTCAAAACTGTTACATCCGTCCCTTAAGAGATTCAAATGAGTCACTGACCCCAGTCATGTCCCAAAGAGTGAAACTGTTCTCACCCCGCCAGAGGTAGGGGAGTCTAAGTTTCCAAGATCCTCCAAGACTTAATAGGCTGAGAATGACAACATAGACTCACAGAAAATTGGTTAGATACACCTGTTCAACTGCTTGTTAATGCAGATATCTAATCAGCCAATCACATGGCAGCAACGCAGCCCATTTAGGCATGCGGACTGCTGAAGTTCAACCAAAAATGATCCAAAAAAGAGAAAATATCCAGGTCTCTGAGGGAAATTTCTTTGTTGATGTGCGAGGTCAGAGGAGGATGGCCAAACTGCTTCAAGTAGATAGGAAGGCAACAGTAACTCAAATAACCACTCATTACAACTAAGACATGCAGAAGAGCATCTCTGAATGCAAATCATGTTGAAGCTTGAAGCAGATGGCCTACAGCAATTGAAGGTCAACCTGGGTGCCACTCCTGTCAATTAAGAACAAGACTTTGATTTACACAGGCTCACCAAAATTGGACAACAGAAGATTGGAAAAATGCCGCCTGGCATAATGAGTCTCGATTTCTGCTGTGACATTCAGATGGTAGGGTCAGAATTTTGTGTAAACAAAATGAAAGCATGGATCCATCCTCCTTCATATTAAAGGTTCAGTTCAGCGGTGGTGGAATAATGGTGTGGGGGGTGTTTTCTTGGTGCACTTTGGGCCTGAGCATCATTTAAATGCCACAACCTACTTGAGTATTGTTGCTGATCATGTCCATCCCTTTATGAGCACAGTGTGCCCATCTTTCGATGGCTGCTTCCATCGGGGTAACACTCCATGACACAAAACTCAAATCATCTCAATCTGGTTTTGTGAGCATGACGACGAGTTCACTGAAATGGTCTCCACAGTCACCAAATCTCAGTCCAATAGAGCACCTTTGGGGATGTGCGGCTGACAAATCCGCAACAACTGTGTGTATTTGCCAGAATAATGCTGGCATTGTAGTTTTCCCCAAACCACAGCTATGTGACATCTAAACTTTTCTATGAACTCGAGAAACAGCTCTTCTGAACATTTTTAGACATTTGCGTGTTAGTTTTGATGGAACGGTATTTATTTTCAACCTGCTCTCACTCCCAGTATTAAATATAAATCAAAAAATTTTAACAAGCACAGTTCTATTTAAAGTTTCCATCCATTACCCATGATCCATATTCAATTATCCTTGGGCTACAGGAAAGAAGTGTGCTCCATATCCTCTCACTCCTCTTGATTTTCTCCCTTTCCTATATCCATTTTCATCCTAGTATACAGCCGGTCTCTGATTAAACGTCCCACCCTCAGCAACCTTAAAAAAAAAAAAATTACATTAGCTTTTGTTTTAATCATCGACTGCATAACAGAAAAGGGAGCCACTGTGGAAAGTACCATTAAACTTGAATTATTTTTAATGCCCAGCAGGGGGGCACTTCTCTGGTTGTAAAAAAAAATAAAAATGTAGGGCCTCTGGTGCAAGGACCTCCAGGACGGGAAATGTTATACGTATTACTTTTGGACATAAACCAAAATGACACCAACTGTCATTTTGTATTCAATTATTAATTTCATGAATAATTTCATGAATACTATAATCGCATTTAAAATTTAAACAGACTTTATGATGGCATTTAAATACTGACGAAATGGGACTTTAAAGCTTTAAATAAAACATGGTTACTTTCAGTATTGTTTAGCATGAATACCAAAACCCACGTATTGCTTGGCACAACTATCAAAAATTTAATGCTTTACCAAGCAATACTCCAGACCTTTAACCAATAAGGAAACACACACACTGTAACTGTCTCTGGCATACTGTTAATATAGAGGCTGTCTCCATGCCATTTATTTTCCATTTGTCAGTGTCTGAGTGAGGCTATAATAGCTCTGTAAAGAGCCACATTAGCAGGATGGGGCGCGACAGAGCTATGGATTAATACGCTCTGATCCCTCGTTGTCAAACCCATTAAAATGTATGCAATTTGGTATTATCTCTTGTGCCATGCTTTCCTGACGACTCCACGTGGAGGCGACTAAGTTAAAAACAAGTCAAAATGTATCAGTGCCTCATTTGCTCTCTTTAATGATTCGCCAACTCTTCTGGTTTTCCCCCTCTTCTTCCCCCTCCTCTTCCCAGCTACCCAGCATAAAAAACATGATAAGACACGTCTGTCATTCTTCCGAGCCCGTCAATCATAATTCAGCGCTGAAATTACATTCTCCCAAAACCCCCAGCTACGTGGAGGATAGAGGATGCTACCTTTACCTCTACCTGACGAGATCCAGCTCCTACCAGCACCATATTTTCTCTCAAAGAGGGAGCCAACAGTTCAGTCAATTAAATCACCTTTGTCACGCTCAGTTTGAATTTCAGCAAGTCATCGTGATCATGTCTGCATGCTTAAATACAGTTAATGAACAGCTAACCTGCAAGTATCTAACCTGTAAGTGGCCAGTAAATGTACATATTAGCGAGGTGACAATGGCTCCAAATAGAGTCAAACACGGCTAATATGATACAGAAAATTGTAAAACTGATATATGAGACACTAGTTATTCATGTTGGCCATGCATGTTGTCTTTATAGTGGCTCCTTAGTGTAGTACTTAACACATTTGCCTGAAAAGCAAAAAATATAGTTCGAGTCCAGGAAGGTTAGACACCAATGCTTGGGGGGGCTGTGTCGGGAGGGGCATCCGGGGTAAAAATCTGTGTTAAATCAAATACGCAGATACATCTGCTGTGGGGACCAGCTGAAAGAAGCTCACATTGTCTTTATAAATCAGTCTCAAATGTTATTTTATCAGATACTTTTTTACTGCTTACAGTCATATTTGCACCATCCTGGATGAGATTCTTCACTGTATTTGATTTGTGTTGCCATAAATGGGATTAGCCCACACTGTATTAGTGAATTATTGACTTGCAGAGTGGGATGCAGAGTGATTAGTGCCATCACCTCACAGCAAGGTCATGGGTTCAAATCCAGTCTGGGGCCTTTCTGTGTGGAGTTTGCATGTTCTGGCTGTGTCTACGTGGCTTCTCTCTGGGTACTCTGGCTTCCTCCCAGGAGTCCAAAGACACGGATGGAGTTAGGTTAATTGGTGATTCTAAATTGATAGGTGTGAGTGGCCGTCTAGGTCTATGCGTTAGACCTGCGACGGGCTGGCAACCTGCCCATGGTGTATCCAGCCTCTCGCCCTATGACAGCTGGAGCTGCAGCTACAGTGTTATTTGACAAGCACTCACACTCGCACTTCTCTTCCTTTCAGTGAAAATAAGCATGCGGAGGATTAGGGAATACAAATCTTGTCCATTCTTCCATTACCGCCTAATTAATTCCAAAACAAAAAAGTGTGTTTTGATGACATACACAAGCTTATAGTAACATGTCTGCAGTGCTAATAATGTGCAGGTTGTAGACTGTATCACTGAAAGCCAGCAAACATCCAGGCAGATGAAGCGTGATCAGATTCAATGACTTCACTCAGAAACCATTTGAGCTCAAAAATAGTAGCCTTCAAAAACATATACTTGTCTCATATCAGGTTGAACTGCAGCCCATGCTGTTTCCGCTTATTATCTCGGACTCTCACGATTCACATCGCTCTCATCTCGCATTTCACATGTCACATTGCTGCGGAATAAATGGAACAGAGGTAGAGTGGACCACAAAATGATCGCAGTGCTGAAAATAATGCTGCGAGAGGAGCACTGGAGAATAAGGTGGGGATTAACTGGTTCAGAGCCGGCCGTTTTCTCATTTACGGGAACGGATCATCTCTCCAATTTAACGCTTTGAGTATGGAGTCAGCTCATAAGACACCCCACAAATATCTTCTGCTATTGCATTCACATAGACGTACATTAATAACTACGAGGCATTCAATAATTTTCAATTTAAATAGCTAAACATGTATATTCTTCTAAATATCATAAAACATGACTATATGTTAAATTATTTTTCCATTAGTTTTCTTCCACGCTTAAAGGAACAAAGGTCCAGTTTATTGTGTGAAACTATCAGGAAATACCCGCTGTTGGTGCATTTGTTGTTTTCGTGCTCAGCACAACCTTCAAGCCACACGCACAAACACGAAGACGAAATGAAAAAAGGCCATTATCACAGACCCTATACACAAGCACGTAAATATCAGACATGAAACATATGCAGATGTTCCTCAGCTTTCAGATTTTCTCTGTCTTGCAGCCAACAGTGCTAACAGATGGCTCAACGGCTGGCCACCGTAACCATACGCACATGTCACCGTGGATGATTTATACACATGAAACAGTTTATCAAAGCTTTATGTTACGCATGTTCTCAAGTTTGTAAGACTAAGGCAGAGATGCACTCCTCGTAACACCTGCAAATGCACCCTGTGGCTAAAAATTTCTGACCATATTCAAGAAAAAAGATCAGCATTATAAAAGCTGTGGTGTTTTCCCAATATTCTTAAAGCTGAAATCAGTTCATCACTCAAATATACTTGTCCTCTTTCTATGAGTTAACATAACTAATGTAGAGTTCCACTGTCATGATACTTTTGCATCAGAAGGATGGTTGGACTATCGTAACCTTGGGACCTGGGCACAATAAATATAATGATTAAGGCCTTGGTAATACAAACAAGCAAAAATGTAGAATATCATTACATCTCCATGCTACACAAAGCACCTGTGCTGGAGATCTGTATACTCTGCTATCTTTTACTGTCTTTATATGTATGTTGCCTGGATAATCTTTGAAGGATTACTGCCATCACTGAAGGGTGGAATATAAATTGTTATAATAACCAGCTGCTCAAACTCTATTTAGAGATTTAAAAAAAGAGGGTGCACCAGACGAGGTAATACTCTTCTAACTTCACATCTTTGTCCTTGATGTTAGCGGAACGACATCACTCATTAGCCAAAAGCAACCCTCTTCTAATTATTCCTCTAGTGATTGCAAAACTCTCAACCTGCACAGATAACTCAGAAATAATACAGAACAGGCACATCTTAAATCACTCCATAATAAACTACAGGAAGCCGCACTGCAAATGGTTTCTAATCCACATCAACTTCACATCGTCCTGCAGCTCCTGTTTACCAGCGATCTTCGAACTACAGAGATACCGTCAAAACTGTTTTTGGATCAAAGACGGCTCATATACATAGAAAACACTAAAAAAGCAGCAGTTTGTCCTATTTTGTAAGATTTTGAAATAAATGTCAGTTTTAATTTAAAGTTCTCGGCTTATCACTGAGTAGCTCACTTGTCTGTGGGCACCGGTTACAAAAAAAAAAAAAAATAGAGAACTCAGAAGTACAGTAACTGTAATAACTTGACAACATGACAGTACAGATTTCTAAATACATAGCCTGTCAAGGGTGTCCACCTTTAAGTCCGCTGAATGGTGAGGCACTGACGTGGAACAAGTCTCATCTCTGGCCCAGAAAGCTTCAAGAAAAATCTAAAACTGCCATGATCAAAAGGGCTATTTGGATTCAAATCTCATACTGCGGACATCAAACGAATGCATATCTGCTTTGTAAAACTTGACTTGTTTTCCCCAGATGATTAAACAATATACGGGCACCAGAACTGAGCAGTGGCAAACATCCTCCTAAGAAGGATTACGGCTATATACTGCGTAAAGGGTCACAAAATATTTCCAGCAGTAATGGTCTCGCCACACGTACTGCATTCTTTCCTTTTACTTTTCAGTCAGCCATAGCAGCAGAGACGCAGCAGTGCAACTGAAGCAAGCATACGTTCCTGCTAAATTACCTTCTAATCTGAAAGGCCAATTTGTGTTGTTTACCTTTGACTTACTCCGAAATGATTGCAGCCATGATTGCAGTTGAAGTTGTAGTTTCGGATGTGAACTTCCTGAATCATGCTTCGCTGTCTCCTGGGCACCTGAAGCAGCTTTTGTTTGAAGGCAGAGCTGCTGATGGCCCAAATGTCTCTCTCATATCTGTTCAACAAGTCAGTATAATACCACAAAATGTACCAATTTTCAATGCACTCCCTCTGTTGAAGTATAGAGAATTAGGAGGCTTGTTACAATTGTAAAACTACCACTTTAAGTCATTAACCAGAGCTAATAAAACTGCAGACTAACAGGTGACAGCTCATCAGGCAGGACGCTCTGACAGTATGTTTAATATCTCTGTTGTGTAAATATGTGGATTTTGGTTCTTCGGTTGTTTTGTTTCCTCTGTTTTGGACTCTTGATTTGATTATTAGTATATATATTTTATTCTTAGCTTAAATTTTGTGTTTTATCATTTTGATTTTGTGTTTAAATTTTTAATTTTTCCATTTTCCATATTTTTGTTTCTGCTCCCCAGTTGTGCTGTGTCTCTGCTTTCCTTGCATCTGTTTGGGTTTTAGTTCTGTTTTCCCTTCTGGATTTACGATTCAAGTTCATCAGCGTTAATAAAATATCTTGCCTTTTTTTGTACTCACTCTGTTTAGTGTCCTGCATTTGGGTCCTAACTCTACAAATTATAACAAAAACATGCAAATTGTAGGTGGTGGGATTGGATAGAAAAAGACATACAAACCTGTTTGAGAGGGGAAGCCAATTACAAGAAAGTTGGATGAGCATTTCAGTAAGCTAATTTAGGATTTTTGAACCCTGAATCACGCCAAGCAACTCTACTCCATATATGGAGCTGGAAATGAGCAAAATAGGTCCTCTGTAGATAAACTATTTGTCATTAAACGCTGTGTGGCAGGCAGGGTTAGGACCTAGACGCAGGACTAGTGAGACAGAATGTGAACTTAAACTCAGTTTTATTGCCAGAACTAACAGGGTATAATACAAAATAGTGTAGAGCAGAAGCCAGGAATACACAATCTAGGAGGAATCAAGGAAGAAACGCACGGAGCACACAGCGTGAAGGAGATCGTGACGAAGGACCTAGGAACTCAGACATTGCATACACATGAGGAAACAAGGGGAGAGGAAACAGGTGAGACTAATAACTGATGAGGCAAGGGAAGCAGAACTAAATTCAAAAGACGAGAGACGAGAGACTATCAAAATAAGACAGGAAATAAACACTGAGACCAGGACTAAGACAGATGAACTTGGCACAGAGACAGAAGATAATACGGAGATGAGATGGGAGGACGTTACACGGAGGGAGACTTAACAGGAAACACAGGGAGGGCACGGATAAATGGAAACTCCTGGAATTAACACAATCATTTACAAACAGAAAGAAGACACGGAAGGAATGCAAGAAAAGCCGAGAATACAAACAAGCTATAACCAAGAACAGAACCCAGGAAACGAACACTAAGAAGGCCTAAAGAGTATACATGCAGAACACAGAGAGAAACCCAAACAAGATATCAAGAACAAAGAACTAAACACAGAGGCAATACCACCAAGTCAACACACAAAGAATAAAAGACAAAACACGGAGACAGAGACTAAACCAGACACAGAGACACAAGGGAGGCAGCAATACAGGCAGGGACTCGGGGAATACAAAACACCGCGCCCGAGAACAGAACTACATAAGAAACAACCAAAATGCTGAAAAGAGGCGCAAAACTCAAAACTCTGGGTCCTGACACTATTTGCTTTTCTGAAATATGCTAGTGACAACACAAGGAACTATTCCAAGAATTTATTACAGCAACTTTCTAGTTGTGTGTGTCAATGAGGGAGAACACAAGAACACTGGATGTAAGTGGGGGGACTCTAATTAATCCCTCTGTAACCTAACTCCTCGCCTCGGTCTGTTTCTGTTTTGTGTTAACTGTATATGCAGTAGGTGCAGATATACATCTGCAAAGTGTGTTAAATCCCTGATTCTTAAACTGCGGTGCAACAAGTGACAGTGGAGGTTTATTAGAAGAATCAGCATTTCAGTGAGTTTGCCCTGAGGCTCTTTTTGTCTCTCGAACACCAGCAACAGAAATCGCTATTTTCTTTCTTCTTTCTTTTTCTCCTGTTGATAATGAATTTTAGTCTGTTTCTGTTAGAACTTTATATTATTCGTTACAATTTCACTACCAGGTGAAAAAAAGTTTTCTTTAACGATAATAATGATAACAAAAATATGCAAATAGCAATGCAGGAACACACAGTACATCGTGAGCGTGAACTTTAAATCAAACCTAATGCATTATCCAAAGCCAGCGCTTTAACTTCAAATATCTTTCTAGTTTCTAACAGCAGGTACCAGCAGACTAAGCAACGGAGCTCAGACATCCTACTCCCCAGTGGCCGACTACAGCTTGTTGAAGCGCTCTCAAGCCAGATGGGATATGCTGTGTTGTATCGGTGCCAGGCTCTCCTCTCATTTGGACGTGCCAAGAGTATCTCCACGGGGAGACGGTCACAGTTTATCAGGGCTTTCAAGCAGCGTCCCCTGCCAGATGATCAAATTGACCATGATGACACAACAAAAAAGCCGGTCTTTGATGAACTGCTTTATTCTCAGACATGGTTGTGTACAGCCATTACTTGCACAGAAATCCAAAACAAAAACCTCACTTGGCTTCAAAAGAGGCAGGCCACCGCTCCCAGTCACCCCCCTTCGTGGCTGTCTGGCATCACCCACATGAGTATTGAGCACAGCTGGACTATGCAGGCTTCAGTAAATACCCAGGCTGAATACTTAAATGGCAGATCACCAGCTTAAAAAGTTACAGCTCTGCAGCCCATCTCCACCACCCTTCCTCTTACCTTAACCTTTCGCTTTAAACCTTAAGCTTCACTAACCCTTTAATGTCTTGGACCCTGTGGCATTAACTCTTGAACCTGAGGATGTTGCTAGAATAGCTAGCAGCGCAATCACTAAGGTGTATACATCATGCAATTTCAACAGCTCAAAAACGACTTCTCTTTATCCTACATGCACTATGTTTAAACCCCACTAATACACCATCATGTCAGAAGCCCTGTGTAAACAACACTTTTTCCCTCCCTGAGGGGAGTTGGATGACAAAGTCTTACAAAGTTGGAGGAGATCTAACTTTGTACAAATGCCTCTCCTGATGCTCATTGGGGGCCTCGGCGGAAGAACACGGATCTCCACTCAATGACTTTTGAGCCCTTTACCCCACTTAGTCTTTCCACAAAAAGTACCCCATCATCCCAGAGTTCTTCCAGTGGAGCCATGGGCAGTCTCAGAAAATAATACTCATCTCCTCGCAGAAGTCAGAGAAGAGCTGATTCATTTTTCCCCCCCCACTTGCAGTAATTGTGTGTCTCGGCCTCATATAATAAGGACACCAAACTCTGTTCTCACCATTTTCATCTACACCATTCAACATTTAAGCCATCCCATAGATGACTTCATGAATGTTTCACAACTTGCCATCATTAATAGCCTCGCCCTGGGCACCTTCTCTTCATATCGGGCAGATCTGAATCCCTTCTGCTCCCTCTATGATCTAGTTAACCTCATTTTTACCTCTTTTAACCTTGTCAAACTAATTTGATTTGTCTCTCATATTCACATAGCGTTTTCTTGAAGTCAGTGAAGTCAGAGTGAAATAAGTTTCTTTTCTAATCCACAAATTTCCTCATCTTAACAAACTCCCAAGTGTCATTTCTCATCTTTTTCTTTCAGCATCAAGAGCTGGGGCTCATTAACTGTGAAGCTGCCATCTATCTGCACTTCCTGTTCTCGATCCTGTTCTCCACATGCACTGTGTTGCATGTTATTTTTGTCCTTTTGTTTTTCAGTTCCAAACCAATTTTTGAAATCATTAACCGTCTGCGTTGCTTCTGCAAAATGTGTTCGGTGTCATTGACGAAACACCTCTATGTGAAGTTGTGTTTTGATAGTTGTAGTAGGGTCCACTATTCCCGTGCTGACTGCAGATCGCCTGTTTAAACATGACAGAGTGACGGGTAAACAGAGCAGTGATGATCGGTTTCCTCTGTTATACACCAGAAACAGAGCAAACTCCAGACAGGAAGATAACATTAGCATTTGCAAATTCTTTGCTGTTGCATATTTAAAGCAGGCGACACCGGGTGGCTTTTATTGCAGCTAAAAAACAAATTAAAGGTAATGTTCTGCATCTTTTGACAGCAGACGCTTCTCATTTTTATTATTATTATTTTTTTATTACCCAGAGGAAAAGCCACAAGGAGAGCTGCGGGTGACCGGCTGCACACCTTCAACACCATATCAAGCCGTCACCTTGCCGAGTCCGACTAAGGAGAGCAGCTGTTGTTGTAGAGCGATTAGATCTGTGGACACATTGTTGACAGGAATCTTGTTTATCTGTCCCTCATTCATATAAAAGTTCCAGCTTCTTTACCATGCTTTTCTAATTTTCTCTCTTTTGACAGCCTTTTTTGCCTTTATTGGATAGGACAGTGCAGAGTAGCTAGAAAAGGGAAGAAGAACCAAGTGCCTCCAACTCTGCAACTATTTATATTATCCAACACCGAGATATTATTACAGCACAGCAAAGATGCGGACAGAACAAAAGCAAACAGCTAGTAAACAGATGTCTAAAAGATGGGCCTCAAACTGAAGCCTCACAGGTAAAAGTCAAATGATTTATGTCTCTGCCGTCCCATCTGCCTCCTGAGGTGGAGGTTTGCTGTCTAATATCTCTGTTCAGCAATGCAGTGCAATCACCATTAAATGAGGTGATATCAGCCTACTGAGCTTGCTAGTTAGCGGAGAAAGCTCCCTACGGGCAATATCTACGGGAGTTATAACAACAGATAACAGCCATTCAAGAGGCTGATAAAACTGGAAATGGGTGGTTCTACATTATTGAAAATTAATTGATTTCAAAACTGTTTGCCTGTGATATATCGTGAAGACTAGCGAATGTGTGACTACAATAACATTTGAGCTGATTCCTACAAGATGACCTTTATCTCTACCAAATGTCTAACATCACTTGTTTCATGTTACACAACTGTATTTTTTTTAAAGCCTTAGTGCTGTGATGAAAAAAACAACAGCCCTCATATCCAGTTGTTTTGTTTGTGTGTGACGGAGCCTTACACCCCGAGGGACGTCCTTCCCGACCGGCTGTCTTTAAGCGTCTCTCTTGTCAGCGCATCACAGCAAATCAGGCAAAACCTCAGCTTTCTCAGACATAAGCTTGAACTCCATCTCTGTCTCTCATTTGCACCGTCTCCCCTCCAACTTTTCAGCTCACCAACAAATCTGCTTTTTAAAGAACTATCTCTGCACCCTGAAACCTTGAAACTACTTCAGAGGTGCGCGAGCAGAAGTGCGAAAAGAGGCTGACAAGGAGGTCCACATATCTTCTTGTTTGGTGTCAAGGCTGACAGGGTGTCGGGAGAAAACTGCAGGAGATTAGACAGAACAAGCACTCACACATGCGCACACACATACACACAAGACACAATTGTGTTTTCTTTCACAGGTATAGAATGCATGTAGCTGCACGCGTATTAGTATTCGAGTCTTGTGATGGACTGGGAGGGTACAGAAGTTTAACTAACCTCTTTTGTTGACCTATAAAATAACCTTTCTTGTGTGCATGCGAGTCCAGAAGCTCTGTGTGTGTGTGTGTATGTGTGTTAAAACAGCCAAATGGATAAGGTCACGGTTTGTAAAGACTGCCAAATCCACAGGGCTAGACTGACATCTTACTGACAAGGAAATACTCTGTTATTCATATCACTTAGCTCAGTCACAAAATGTCACACAATATTAAAGTACATGTTTCTCAATAAAAAACACATTTCTAAAGTCATTTACATAAATTTGAGCAGACAGTCTGCAGATCGAACCTGATTTTAAATGAAAACTTGCACTGGATTTGGCCTAGTGTTTATTTAATTGGTTTAGTGAAGGTTATATAGTCTTGAAATAAAACTTACCCTGGTGCCATCTGTGTGCCCACAATATAATTTGTTTGTCTCATTTTCATTTGGAAGAATTGCTCTAATTGTTCTAACCAAAGCTGCGAGTCATTTTTTTTAAATGTTTTGTTTGTAATTGTGTTATAAAAAAGAGGAACTCTCCAAGGTTTCATTTGGATGTGAGCACCTAAACTGGGACTGGCTGACTTAACTGTGCGATTGTTGTATGTTTCAGTCTCGTTACCGAAAACATGCAAAAATTGTGTCTTACCAGCTTCAATAAACCCCTTTTGGGGTTGAGTCTGCCAAACCAAACATGCAGCACCACCCACTGTGGCAACCCCCCATAACAAGGGAGCAGGCAAAAGCAGCTACGCTACTCTACAAAGCAATATCCATACTGTATATTCAGGCTGTTTCTGTACCACTATAATAATAACTGTTAATAAATTTGATATTTAAACTTTACCAAAAAGTTACTTTACTGCTATTAAAAAGTGAAAATATAAATAAAATCCTTATTTATGTTTTTCTTTGTCAGTAGTTTGTGTAATAAATAATTACTCCATGAAGCACATTGTATTACAACTGGAAGCCATAACAGTTACTTTTTATTATAGTGCATAAATGTATTCTTTAAACTGTTAAAGAAAATCTAATTCAAATGCACAACTGTTTACACTTCTACGCTTCACTTATTAAACTTTTATTGAGGGCAAAATGTAAATTACTCCTTTGCAAAGCCCCTATTTACCGATACTCATCTTTAATAAAGAAATGGACCAGTTTCAAAACTGCTTACAAAAACACTTCACTGCATTTATCAATGATGCATAAATTTGTGTAGACATCAGTTGCAGGTGTATTATTAGCCATTAGTAAATGATAATCATAACCTCAGTCTAAACTTAAAGGAACCACACATTTACTATTTATTGATCGTTTCTTTGGCATACTAGTTTTACCTACACTTCTAACAAGGCATTATGAAAAGTATTTAAGGTTCTGCTGACAATCGTTGATGGGACACATGAATTGTTAAATGTAAAAAAAACTGTTTCGGGTAAATTGAGAAAGGGCTGTTCCGTTTTTCCAGTAATCAGAATGAAATAAACTGTCCAAAAATACATTTCTTTAAACCCAGCTGCTAAATTATTAAAGTAATGATGTTTTAATATGTATGTAGTTAAACTTATATCCATCAGTTACATAAAGATGTTTAAATTATGAAGCTCTGACTGTGCGGTATGGGATGATGTTTTGCAGGAGAAAAACTAAGTGCCAAAGGTTGCAGAGAAAAGTAGGAAGGGAATCAGGCGTCATTTGTCAAAACGTGGTGCTGCTCTCTGTCCGTTTCTTCCTCTCTCTGTCATTCCCACACACACGCGTGCGCGCGCACACACACACGCACACCCCTCCATCCCTTTACAGCTTATCACTAAGTGCTCCAGGTGAGTTGGTGATTTAGACCAGTCATTTCCGAGCCTCTCTGTCGGCCTGTAATGACTCTATCCGGGGCCTTCTGGCAGAGGGAGATACGGAGAACTGAAACGAAGTGCTGAATAGCGACTACAGGAGATGGACCCACTGCAGTGACTGACGATCAATTAGACCTGGGCTTCTCCAACGTTTTTTTTTTTTTTTAATTCACCAAGAGTCTCCAAATGGATCACCGTATCTGACAAGATTTTTTTTTTTTTTTTTTTTTTTACAAAAGACCACACTTGGAGGGTTTTTTTCCCCCAAAAAAAAGATTTATCTGGAAAGGACAGAAAGATTTTTGTAGCTCTGCAGCAGCAAAACAGTTTAAAGCATCAAATGAAAACATAACTTCAGTCCAACATGTTTAAAGATCCTATCAACAATAAAAAATACATTTACAATCCATGTTGTCATTATAACCGTATATCGATGATAAATGGATATATCTATATATCCATTTATACAGTATATACATATCGTATCATATCGTCAGAGAAACGAGCAGTTAAGCACCATGACTTGCATTTTCACCCTAGAAGTCTAAAAAAAAAATTTTAATAAAAAAAGAATGAAGTAAACTTTTTAAAGCTGGAACATGGGAAACAATGTTCATATAAAATTAGCAACACATTATTAGCTGTTTGACAACAGTCAAGTTGAAGGCTTTTCAAACTGCTCTGTTACTGTTATGCTCCTGATGTTGTAGAGATTGAAAGATGAAATGCAATAACTAAATAACACTATGCAATTTGCTATTCTTCAGTATTGTTTTTCAAGTCTGAAGAAGAACTGAATTATCCCAGAATTTCAAACTGCCAAGTCATACATGTAGCGTACAGCAGAGTTTCGTAGTGTTTGAGAAGAGTCAAAGGTCAAGCTTGATCAAGGTATGATCGAGCTGTGGGGGCTGTTACAGCGATAGATACTCATCTGCTTATGTTCAGATCTACTTACACCAAAGAGGCAAAGGTGTAGCGTTACATCTTAAGCCTCAGTCACATAGCTCTACAGTACAGACCGGTCAGCAACTTTCCGGCAACCAACGACCCACTAGGGAAAAATCTATTTCCAAGCCGGCTGGTGACAACAAAAGCATCAAATGAAAACAGAACTTCATTTAAATATTTAATGTTTATAAAGAGAGATGAGTTTTTAGGGATTTAATTAACATCAGGAGAACAACTTTAATAAAAATCCCGATGGTCTTCACGGTAGCCTTTTTTGACATGAAATATCAGGTAAACGCAGGTTTTACTGTCACATTAATGAAGACTCTTTTCCATTTAGGTCCAGAGCTTTAATTAATGTGATTGCGCTTGTTGTGCTTTTTTTTTTTTTTTAGCCTGCTATTCCATATCAAAAATGGCTAAACAATTTCACCCCATTCATTCCAAATGGCGAGTAAACATAAAGTGACTAATTAAAATAATGGTTTAATAATGGCAATTTTAACATAATATACTACTAAGTCCTTTCTTACCTTTCATTTTCCTCATCAGCCAAACGTCCTTCCCTGTTGGTTCCACTCTTCTGTTGTTTCTCATGGCTGTAGTCCTGAAGCTCACCAGTTCTGTAAAAAGATGATGTGACATTCATTTTCCCCCCAAACCTCATTATCTCGGGCTGGCTCCGGCTGCTTCCCCAACCAGTGTGAAGAACAAGATCACTCATTATCACCCCTCACACACAGCCAGAACATACTGTACGCAATCATTACTGCACATCCAAATTAAGTATTCAGATTTTCGTCCATGTTAGAGTTAAGAACAATTAAACTAAAACATCTATTTCCTTATATTATTTATATTGCTTGGATCTTTTTTATTTTATTTTTAAGGATCCCAGTCAAATAATTTCACTTTTGTCCGACTGCCAAAGTCTCCGCACGGCTTCTTTCCAGAGACCAATTCATCATCGTTGAAGCAGGGGTAAAAATATGAAATATTACTTCTCACTCATGATCTTTAAACTTATGTTTAAAAGATTTGTTCCCAATCTCAAAATATGATATATAGTTTTGTACTGTATGCCAGTTTGTAGTGATGGATGGCTCCTAATTCCAGCAATTCCTCAAAGATTTATTTGCTGTTGTGGTACAATTGGTTTTCTTTCAGTTAAGAAATTGCTGCTAATTCTGTTTTTTTAAATAGTTGCCCAAGTCCCTCCAAGTCCCTCGTACAGTTCTTTCAGTTTGCTGTTTTGACAGTTTGAAATTAAAATTGTGTTATTTTTTCTTAAAGTGCCCCTGGTTTGGGTTTTTGCTTATATTTATTAAGTTATTTCCTGATTTATCCCAGGCCTCCTTGCACTCCTGTCATTTCCCCTTCCTATCTTTGATATTTTCCCTCAAAATCTGAATGAAGGGAAACGAGTTGATCACTCTCTTTTGTGTACTCTCCTATTTACCTCTGTCACCTGTCAGATCGTCTTTCACTTGACTCATTACACAAAGCACTGGCTGGATAGTCTTTCTTTCCCACAAAGACAGGCCTAAACAGCTGATTGTATGCAATACAGCACTTGCGATTCCACCTGAGATGCCACAGTGCATTTCAGAAGCATCCCAGAAGCGGTATCAAGCTAAAAAGAGGACAGGAAGTCGGGCGAAGGAATGGCATAGAGAATCGGATTGATTTTCAAAATTGTTGCACCATCTGCTTCTGAAACACTCCCAGTGTGATTTGAAGCCAGATTAAGGACAGAAAAACTGCGTCAGAAACCAGACGTCTCAAAGCTGGTGTGTAATTCTGCCATGCAAAGTTAAGTGAAATGGTTAATCGTTTCTTTGGGTTTTTCTTTTTTTTCTTTCAGAATATAATCCCTTCCCAGGCTGCATTTTGGTTTTGTTTTTACCTACAATGGACAAAATATATTGTTGTACTTTTCTAACTCTGGAAGTGTAAAACTATGTTTGAAAGTTTCTATGAGCAATTAAAAATCAGCATGACCATACAAAAAACAAAACAAAATCTTTTCCCATCAGATATGATGTTGCAATGAATAAAATGGGCCACACTAAGTTGTTATAATTGAACATTATGCAGTAGAGGTCTGAGCAACTTTCTGAAATTAAAAATCCGACAGCCATGCCCACTTTGTGCAGCAAAGATGTGAAAATGAGTCTTTCTCCCAGCGCATTGCTGCACTGACATCCTCTGTGCTGGCGGAGATGCATACATGGCTCTTACTCCACCTCCACTCCAAGTTTTTAAAGTGTACTCTGAAGGGTAGCATAAGCACACTCTATGGGCTGCAGCTGCCTCACAATGCAATATTTTATTTTATTGACTTTTCTACCAAGAGACACTTTTGTTTTATCACTCCTTGGTGTAGACAAGCAGATTTCTCCCTCCCCTTTTTATATTTTTTTTGTGTGTAATGTCTTTGTTGATTCAGGGGTTTCAGTTTAGACATCATGTGTACTTTATTTTTTTTTCTCCTCTACATATTTGTATGGATTAGTTATCTGGCATCAGCTATTTATACCCACCCCTCCGGCTCTTTATTCAAAGTTTGCCACTTGTCTTTCTGTCCTTTTCTTTCCTCTATTAGATGTCAAAGTGTCGGCTGTCTCTTGGTACATCCAACAGCAGGTTTATACCTCCCACCTCCCCCAGCCTTATGCCAAGTCTACTTTTGGGAGTTTTCTTTGCAGATTCCCAGTTGATCTCATTATAGAGACATTCCAAAGGTTAGCTGGGGAAAATATAACTCCAAAAGTTGTTGGCGGATGTAAACCGGATAACAATGCTCCTCATATCAGTGTAAATATCTCTATAGCATCGTTCTTGTCACCATCTGACAACCCGTCTCATCTATTGTGGGATGAACACAGTGGAACCCTCTCCGCTGTGCAGTAATGTGACAAACATTACAAATTGTAAGCAAACCAGGTGTCACTCTTTTCACTCTGGTAGTAAACACACAGGCAACTTAGAGGAACTGCAAAGTGATGCAAAAACCCCACAGAAACCATCCTGATGTGCTTTCTTTGGCTTCACAGGGAACCTCTACCAACCGAAGTGCTAAACAGGAGTCAGAGTCTGTGCTGGATTCTTATCCACTGGTAAGGCGAACAATGCGAGCGTTTTTCTCCGTTCACATCAGTTTCAGGTTAGAGGTCAGTGGTGATTCTGATCAACGGATGTGGGGAAAAAAAGACCTGAAAATATTCTTTTTCAGCTGCTTTTTCTCAGGCTTGGCTTAAAAGCTTGAGTTATCAGCTCATTCATGACCCCGGAGGAGGAAATTGACAAAATCATCTGAAGTCAGTTTTCAGCTTTCGGAGTATCTGATTTTGATGTGCCATTTTCAAGATCAAGAATGAAGCTTGAAAATTAATCTTTAAACTCCCAAAGAGGAATAAATTAACCCACTGACCATGTGATAAGTCTAAAAATGTTACCAAATAGGTCATTTCGTCAGCTGCAATTTCCAAGGTTCAGGGTAACCCTTAGAAGCAGAGGTTCAAACCACATCTTACAAGGAAAACCTTTTTTTCCTGACACACCATCTGTAGAGGAAGCAGAGTCTGGGAATGAGGGGGCGGGGGACTCCATTATTTGACTTGAAATGACGACTTTAATCTCAAAATAGTATTTTGACTTTTTTCTCGAAATTTTGACTTTATTCTCAAAATGCACAATTACATTTTTTTTTTCTCAATGTGGCCCTAATACTCCTTCGTAGGAGGGTGTGCTCCAACTACTGGGGAATCACCCTCAGCCTCCCTGGGATGGCCTATGCCAGGGTGCTGGAAAGCAGAGTTTGTCCATTAGTCAAACCTCAATTTCAAAAGGAACAATGCGGTTTTCGTCTTGGTCATGGAACGCTGGACCAGCCCTTTATCCTCTCAAGAATATATAAAGTGTGTGTAGGAGTTTGCCCATCGAGTGTTTTGTGGACCTGGAGAAGGCATTCGACCATGTCCCTCAGGGTATCCTGCGTTAGGTGCTGTAGGAATATGGGGTTTTTGGCCTGTTGTTACAAGCCAGTCAGTCCCTGTACAACTGCAGTGAGAGCTTGGCCCACATTGCTGGCAATAAGTTGGACTTGTTGGATTCTGCCATGGCCACCCTTTGTGACTAATTCTATTAAAAGATTTTATGGACAGAATTTTAAGTATCTTGGGGTCTTGTTCACGAGTGAGGGAAGAGAGGAGCGGAAGATTAACAGACAGGTTGGGTTTGTGGCTGCATTGATGCAGACACTGCACGACTCCGTCGTAATGAAGAGAGAGCCAAGCTGAGCCCTGCTCTCATAACAATCATGATTTGAAAGAATACACCTGCACGTGCGGAAGGGGGGGAGTTGAGCCAGCTACGTGGCTACATCAATAACACAAATCCACTGAACTTTAACGGACAAAACATCACTAGCATGAGTTTTGATGCTTTGTCATGTATACAGCTGAAAAGCTACACAAGTGGGTGCATATATCATCAAAATCTGGCTTGTTGCATACCAATGATACAAGCCAGTGAATCATCACCCCTACCTGTATTTACAAAGCTTTATATGAATATTTGAATAAAAGCAGACCATTTTATATTTTTCTTCTATAGTATTCATTATTCTGTCCAAACGTTGTGAAGCATTTCTAGGAAAAACAACATCTTTAAAAAAGTACAATCGTTGTTATTTGAATTTATAAAACTGGACTGCCTAGGCTCCAGCACCCCCTGCGAGCTGGATGCAGGAGTGAGTGAGTGGGTGGATGGATGGGTGGTCAAGGCCTCAACAACTAAGGGAAGATTTACTCCCCTTAGTGGAGGAGTTCAGGTATCTTGGGATATTGTCCATGAGGGAGGGAAGAGTGGTATTTGAGAATGACAGACAGATCCTATAGTCATGAAATGAATGTAGCAACTGAAAGAATAAGAATGGAGGTACGAGCAGTGGAAATGACCTTCCTCTGGAGGGTGTCTGGGCTCATCCAGAGACAGTTTGAGGAGCTCAAGGCTCAGAGTAGAGCCGCCGTCGCTCTGCATTAAAGAAGCCAGCTGAGGGGGGTCTTACTAGGATGCCTCCAGGGTGAGACATCATACCATGAGATGACCCTGGGGCAGACCCAGGACATGCGGTAGAGATGATGTTTCTCCCAAAAGTGCTGGAGGCCATGTCTGGGGAAAGGGAGGTCTGCGCATCTCTGCTGAGACTTCTGCCCCTCGACCTGGACCTGGACAAGCGGCTCCCGCTGGGCGGATGGGTGGAAATGTTTCAGATGTTTCAAACTAAATGAAAAACCGTTTCCTCAATATGTTGTTTGACTAACTCATGTTCTAAAAAAAATGAAAATTAATAATTTTCTTTTCAAACTTCCTTTCTACAGTATGCAGTTACACTCTGTTGGCTTGGTGTATCCTTGCTTAAATTCAAATCTGATTTGCATTAAATTCAATTGTGCCCCCTTAAATTCTTATAAATCATCTCCCCTCTGCTTTCTTTCCTTCTCTGTAGCCATAATGAGCAGAAGCACAGCAAACACTAAATCATCCAGTAGAGCAAATTACCGTAATGTGACAGGAGCCAAGCACCTGCACAACACCTCCGTAACTGCAGCAAAAACCCCTGTGTCAGTAAGTCTGTGTGTGTATATGTGTATGTGTGTATATATATATTTATGTGTTTGGGCTCTCCCAAGGGAGAAGGTCAACTCCCAGAATACAGTAGGGCTGGCAAGACATTTAGCGGCTATCAGAGTACCTGACTCTCCTCTCGCTGCAGCCTAAAGGTGAAGCTTAATCAGTGGAGATATAAACACACACACACACACACACACACACACCTTTCACGGCTGCCTGTTCAGGAAAGGGGATTTGACCTTTATCAGATGGGAGCACTAACACGCTAATAGCCCTGTCCACACTGCAATTAGAGGTGGTAAGAGTGGAGTTGAACAGAGCACAGTCTGCCACTTAGGATCTGACTGAGAGATGGGAATTGTACGGACTGTCAGCTACAGGGAGATGGAGAGAGAGAGAGACGGAAGAGAAAATGAATATAGGAAGAAAAAAATATGGGAGGATAAAGGAAATGACAAGTCTTTTAAGATCTACACTGACTTTTTTTGGGGGGTGGGATATGATAAGGAGTATTTAATAATTAAACGCAGCTTTAATGCTTATAAGACAAAGAAAACAAAATACTTGATGGATAATGAGGGAGTGTGGCTCTGGGGTGGCACTAAATCAAAAGATTTATATGCTGTATGGTGGTGATTTTAGAACACTTGTGCAGTACCCATTTGAGGAGAGTGTAACCCATGTTTTTGTAGCTACAATTTACAGATGTTTCATAAATGTATTGTATGCAGGCAATCATTGATCTGCTGTTTTGAAAGGGGGGGGGTATAAGCATACACTGACTGAATGTACGTGTGTGAGCGTGGCTGTGCAGAACAGGCAGATTGCAGCTGTCACGAGTACCGTTCATCCAGACCACACGAGTGAGCGACTGAATTGTAATTTGTCACAGGAAAGTAGAGACAATAAACAACTCAAATAAAAATAAAAACTTGAGCAGTCTTTGTGAGAACCAGTTTGAGTTTCATACCACTGGGATGAACCTTCTGGCAGACCTTCATTTTTGACACCCTTTTGGTTTTAAACTGAGTGGTAAGAGGCCTGGGGATGCATTAATGTCAGTAAGCAAACAAATATGCCTGTATGTGTCTGTGCACACACACATCACATAAACCTGATCATTTCCTCCCATTTTTTTAGTTGAATCTATGAAAAATGCCACAGAAAATGCGCACATGCATAAAATAGTATTTCTGCACTGACAAAGTGATTCACAAAGAGCTATGAGCAGAGAACTTGGCACATGTTGGCACGGTGTGCAGTGTGTCCTCAAAAAAATTGGAGAAAACTGGACAAGTGGGAGATGAGGTGACAGGACTACTAGTGAAAATGTTGGTTCAAATGATCATCAGAACGCATGACGGTGGTCAGGAGAGAGTTCAGGCTGTGTTGAAGAATAAAAGTGATCATATGAAATATTGACTTTCAAGCCAATTAGAACTCTACACAATGCTTTGCCTTATATATGTATGTTTTTACATATTTGAATATACCACATTTCCCTAGCGAAATATAAGGAAATGTGGGGTGGCTTGACACAGCACTGTATGTAGGGCTTGTCTTAGATATTGCTTTGTCATGCAGGAATTTTCCATCTGCCTGTTTTATTTTGATTAATTTAATGTCTAGTACTTCTTAAATCCTTGATAAAAAAAAAGGTCTCTATCGTACTTGAAATACTGTAGGAGGATTAAATGTAGATGAATTAAAGTTTTAGAGTTTTTTGCACCTGAGTGCATATTTTCACCTAGAGCATCAACATATTCTGGAGGTTCTGCATAATGCATAAGAAGACATGATCCAACATCTGGTTTTCTTTGAAATACCACTTCAGGTGCCAACTACAGTCACCTCCTCTAAAAGAAATTGTAAATGGGGTTATCAGCTATCATATTCATTGTGTGTGTGTGTGTGTGTGTGTGTGTGTGTGTGTGTGTGTGTGTGTGTGTGTGTGTGTGTGTGTGTGGTCAACTAGTGTGTGCATGTGCAGACCAGAAGGTTAAGTCCCCTCTCTCCCAGCAGATTGAACTGAGAGCTGATGCGATATGAGACATGCCAAGTTATTGGACCCTGGCTGATTGGATGGTAACAGGGAATGATTGCTCTATTTTTTTTTTTTTTTTTTAAAGGGGCCATCCAACCCTCACAAAAGCTTTATTCATTTTTCTGAGAGTTGCACAATGGACAGAGAGACAGGAGAGAGTCAAACAGATGAAGGCAAAAATGAAGGCTGAGATTTAGTCCCATGCTTTCCCAGCAGAAAAGGTTAGCTGCAATGCCTAAAGCGATGATATACGTTTCCAAGTCATGCTGCATTGGTAATTAAACATTGCATTAAAAAGATTTCCACTTGTCATGTTTTTCAAATACAGCGTGCGTGCATCCAATAGCCTAGAACCTTAGTTGTGCACAGTTTCTATTATTAGGACAAAAATCTAAAACAGGATATAGTGGTTGCATAATGGTAACAGACTCCAATTACCCAAAACACATGTCTAAGAAATTCACAGGTGCTAGTTTATATTATTCACATGCTGAGGAAAGGATTCAGATATAGTGGAAGATAATTACATTATCTTCAATTATCTTAATAACTGTGGCACAACAAACAAGCCAAATTATTGTATGGATTGTGGATTTTCAAGGGTCCACTTCAAAGCAGTGGTGAGTGCGTCTGCAGAGAAATGAGCAGCACAGTCCACGAGTGAGAACGCCAAACAGATCAGAGAGCAGTCAGACACTTTTAAGACATACTTGATGTGTGATGATGGTTGCCACTCCCGTTGCTTGTTGTTTTAAACTTATCTCAGAGCTTTGAAACATTTTCATGAATACTATGAGTGAGATCATAATCTCTGCATTTATGTTTGTCAGTTAACGCTGTTCAATAATTAGAGGCGGGAATCTTTCACTGCAGTCCCACTAGGGAAAACGGTGGTTTTGGAAGTGACCACAGCACAACAAGTTACTGTAACCATGTTAATGAACTTGCGATCTTGTTGCTTTTGAAATAGTTGCTCTGAAGACGGGGACCAGGTCCGGGACCATTTGCAGTCAATTGCCCTCTTCAAAGCAACTTTGGTGCATCAAGATGATAATAAACAGCAATAAGACAATCAGTTTGCAATTCATTGGGGTCAAGTTGGCACTCTATTTTTGTGATATACAGAATTAATTGTGTCAAATCGGCAAAAAATGCAAATCAGTTGCTGTCTGTTACAAATCTACAAACACAGAAGTTAACAAACAGAAATTCAGATTAACTTCTTACATCCAGAGTCCAGCGGGAACCTCGTACAGGCGAAATTCCCGCACAAACATAGTTGCTGCAGGACCGAAATTCAACTGCAAAATGGCATCGACACGCAGCAACCCTGCTTTTATATAGGAATAAAACCCGAATATAAACAGTTAGGAATGAGTTGATCATACTGCAAAGAGACACATCCTCAGTCATACTGATGCAACATACGGGCAATCTGCCTGCATTTATAAATTAGACAGCAACTACTTTCCCCAACTACTTGCAATCAGTCGTCAAATGCGAAAAAATCAAATGCAATCAGTAGGCAACCACAGATTGTTCCTAATCATTAGGAGGTTGCCATCCTATTTTTTTTTTTACTGTAAATGGACTCTATACAAATCATAAATGTGGCCACTGCAATGTCACAATTGCAATTTTAACGTCATTCAAGTTATTGTCTGGATTATGCAGGCCACAACTTCTGAGGTCTTTTGTATACAGTATATACAGTAGCTATAACATTAGCCTTGCTAGTGAGCCTAGCCTCCCAAATTCAACTTTTTTAAAAAATATAATACGCACCTCGCAATTTGATAGCACGTTTGCCATGACAGCTCTCAAGTATATGTTGTCACCACAGGAACTGCCTACTGAGAGGCAGCATTTCAATCAAAAAATATGCACCTTTTAGAAAAAATGCATGAATACATGCAACAGCTGTTATTTACATATTATTTTACCAATATTTTTAACCCGTTTTGAGGGGAAAAAAAATAAGGCCTCAAGCCATGCAACTTCTACCTTGGATAAAACTGACTTGAAAAGGATTTCTATCCCTATTTCCATTATTATCAGTGTGACCCTAAGGCATAGTATAAGCTGGGAGCAGACAGGTGGTTTTTCCTACATCACATGTTATGACATCATTAGTTAGTTGGCTGAAAGCATAGATTCAACATATAAAAATAGCACAGGAACACCTCAACCTACAGTATGAATCTGCCTGGAACAGAATAAGACTGGAGCAGACACTTCCAAAACCATTTTTACCTAAATTGACTCAAAGTTGTGCAATATTTAACGTGCTCCTTTTCCCCAACAGTGCACTGCACGGTTATCTAAAGGCCGCACAATCATGAGCAAGAAATAGAGTGGAAAAAGCTTCAGTCATGTATGCTCCAAGTGCCATAGTTTAGTCTCTCCCAGACCTGCCCCATTCTCTCTCTCTCTCTTTTTATTTTACTATTCTCATATTGCTGCTTTCAAGGCAATCACACTAATGTAGACACCCACGATTCACTAAAATAGGTGGGTGGGTTAAGAGAATGGAGAGAGATAAAGACAGAAAGGGTTCAGAAAGAGAAGTTAAGACAAAAAAAAGTCTGAATAGAAAACAAAAGAAATAATAAAAATGTAACGTTCTTCTTCAGCATGAGTCCCACTCTGACGCACGTTTAATTGTTGCAAATGATTCAGGCCAAGATAAATGTGATGCAGAAATAAAAGAAAATAGGAAAAGAGGTAGGGGAAAAAATTATATTATTCAAATCACAGGAGGAGGCCTCTCAGTCAGCTGAGTCTCAAACGAAGGGCATAAGAATGTGTTGCATTCAGCAGGCCACACATAAATGCTGCAGGTGCACATTTAAAGCTATGATGGTAAGCTATCATCCGCCCCACTACAGAGGCGAGGCAGCGTTCCAGTTATGTTCAAGCAGCATGTGAGTGATTTCTTTAAATCCCTCCTGCATTTCTATAGCCTCCAGGTGAGAAAATATCAAAGTCAGAAGAGAAAAAAAAAGCCCAGAGAGAGTGTGTTCGTTTATCATCATGGGAAAATCGAGCCGTTCACCCACTTCTTACAGCTGTGGAGGAGATTTTAAGTTATAAGAGAGACTTTCTGTATAACAATATGCGACTGATCCACGAGAGGGGTTTGTGTGCAAGATTTTATCCAGCAAAAATGCAACTGCTTTGACAAAAGAAAAAAAAAAAACCTGTGACATTTTCATAGAAATTAATGTTTTACTGCTCTGTGTCACTGAATGATATACAATCATAAGGCATTTAAGCAGGTCATAAAAGCTGGTGCTGAACTTTGTTCTGCAAAGGGTTTTAATAAATGATTTGGACAGCTGAAGGGAAATAATCAAAGCATACAGAAGCAATAATAGCAACTTGGAAGATTTCTCTTGGTTTTATTTTTGATTAATATTATGCCGTAATGAATGTAATTCATTTTATCACTCAAGAATCCAGGAAATGAACCATTGAACCGAGCTAAATTGAAATTGAAAGAAGTGATGCAGGAGAAGAAAACAGAGTAGAGTGTCCTTCCACATTTATCAAGCAATTTAAGTGAAATCATCTTTTTTATTTGTCCCAAAAAATTTTGTTTCCTGGATTCAAGAGGTTTGAAGATCAGGAGATTTGACATTCTGTCAAAAAAATAAATAAGCAAATAAAGATACTCATAAAGCAGATCAAACTCAAAGCTACTGAATGACACAAAGCTTTGGGTGACCATCAACTACCTGGTATGTAAATAGAAATCTGCAGGAGACCTGACAAATGCATGGGTTACACATAGATCAATATTATGGAATATGGACAGCTTATCACAAATACCTGTATTAAATACAGATGTTGCAAATTGGCCTCATATCAGTATTTATATTTATAGCTGCACAAGATACGCAACACTGATCAAATATGTATGCCTATTGTAACCTAATGACTTTCACGCGGCTTATATTTCAAGCTGCTTAAATTATGAGCTGAAATGAATCAAACATTCATCAAAAGAGGTTCCAACTGCTGAAACTGTCATTTTTACAGTCAGCTAGAGAGAAGACCTTTCACACTGTGCGCTTTATTTGAACTACAAGAACACTTAACTTCACAAACAATCTGAGAGTACAGACACAGGTGGCAGGGAGCTCAGAACTCTGATGGCAAGTGGCAACTAAAGGTGAGAGAGAATGTTCTGTATGCTGCTTCTCTAGCAGGCTGAGGCGGAGAAGACTTAAATCAGCTGAGTTAAGAAAGAAGCTGAATTTCACCAAAAACACTTAGTTGGGTTCATTAATCTCAGGTTTATTAACCTATTAAATGAAAAGCAGTTCCAAAGAGCCATCGTTTGTGTTTGTGGGTTACAATTCAGTTAAAAAAAAAAAAAATGTTATTATCAATTAACAATTTTAAAGCCTCAAAGGGGCTAATGGTTGTTTGATTTCAGCCACAAAAATCCAGGAGCATTAACAAAAACAGCATTTGTGCATTAATTTAATTAGCCTGTTTGTACATATTTAATGAATGCAAAACAAATCTGACAATATGAGAAAAACACAAAATTAGCAATGTACTCAGAAATGAGCTGGGAATTTAGTATTTCTAGTTCCCTTGTCTCATAGTCAACCAATTTTTTTGTGTTTTCGTTGGATGCCTGTAATAATGTTTTTCATCTTTCGTTCTTCAGCAAATATGTAAGTAAACACCCCACTTGTGATTTTTTTTCTAAAGGCATTTCATGTCCCAAAGAAGGTGTTTGGTAGCAGGTGGTAAAATTAGCAATGACATTTAGCTTCAATGTACTGAACACAGGATGATGATGTTAAAGTCACGCTGTAGGGGTAGTAGTTTTTTAGACTAACATAAGTGATTTACTTTTGGCCTACAATATGACTCATCCCTGGGGTACTAATGGGCAGGAGCAGCTCCTTGGTTTTTCTTCTACTTAAATTTATAGTATGTAAAATTTTCACTGCTAGATTTCAATAGATTGCAGACTGCAGTAAACTCAGTTCTCTTTTCTTAACCCTCCCAGTTCAAGTTCATCATCCTAGCCACGGTGGCTGCTATATGACAAACATGTTTTAGTCAGCCAAAATTAGACTGGACCCCATAATGGCCATGGCCAGCCACTTAGCAACACATCAGTAAATAAAAATAGTAAATATTTTGCGGTATTTCACGTTTTTACCCCTGAATCACCTCAAAAACTCGGACCACCCTTCATCTGTTGTGAGTGCACTGAAATAGCAAAATGACACAGTGAAGTAATAGTTTTTTTTTTCCTGTTGTGTGGGCTGTCAGTCCACTGTTTACCTCAGCTGTCAATGTCAGGTAAAAAAGCATCCACCTTTATTTACTCTGGAAGAGGCTGTAAAACTTTGTGGGAGGAGTCCGATACGGGTCGATGAGTCAGTGAAGCTCACTCGGACCTATGACAGCGATACTGAGGTGCGATGTTGATATTCTGAACTTTTCTGTCAGTAAGCACTGCTGATAGCCACTGTTAGCCCCCGCTAACCCACATGAGTAAAACTGTCTTTGAAATGGATGTAACATTGTTTGACTTGGACACTTAGTGAATTAATTCTCATACGATGTGAGAATTTAATCAAACTGTTTACCAGAGGGAAAGTGTGAATTTTTGGACACTTGAGCCTAACACTTGCTGCCATGATGTTAGCTATAACCAGAGGTGGTTGTTGTTATTTAGCTGGCACATCAGCTGTCCAGAGACGGGAAGGTCGCATGTTTAATCTGCTGACAGTAAGTAACGGAGATAATATTGTGAATAAATAAGCATGTTTATGCACGTTTAGAGCCCTGAGCTCAGTTCAGGCGATGAGGCTTGAGGTGAGGAGGATGCCAGTGGCATTGTCTCTTTCCTTCATGTTTTCAGTTCCTTGGTGTTTTCACTCCTTCTCAGATGCCAAAACATAGGTATGATGCTTCATATCTTAAGTCTGAAGGTACAGAAAAAAATTTAAATATCTCTCCACAGCACACAAATGCCTACGAGTTTCCCTCCTTCATTGGCATACTAAATATGTGGTCAGTCTTTAGCCACATACGTAAAATGTGATTAGTCAGAAGGGAGGTGTTCTTCCCGGCCCCTGTATTAAATATGGTGGGGGAACATGGCGGCTTCTGCAAACTGGTGCCCACTCTGATGTATTTTTTATGGATTAATTATAAGTTTATGAGAATGCATCCGTTTGTTCAATGTATATTTATGAGTACAATGTTCTTTTATTTTTCCATTTAAATAACTTCAAAAAATGACTGACTGTATTTTAATTCCATTTCCACTGACACTTTCCCAGTACCCAATCTAGAACTGGTTCTAAGCATTTCTAACACAACTAGACTGCTGTCTAGTGGTGTCAATGTCCATGTTTTTCTCATTACATGAAATGTCGTGTTTTTTTAATTTTATTTTATGAAGAGGAACGTTGAAAATGGTGACTTGAAAACATCAGTTTTGTTTTTTCACAACCTTTCAAACATGCAAAAAAGGTAAACGGGTCAAGAGCACAGGAGAGAGTGGAGATGCAGGATGCATGGAGCTGTAAATTTAGTCCAAATGAAACTTGCACACGTATTAATGGACCCATTTATATAGCAGGTCATAGTAGCTCTGATTCCATTAATTAGGCCCTCAATCCCCATGTGTCCAATTAAAAAGGTCAAACCCACAGGGGTAAACTGGAGGAGTTCCAGATATGAATGCACACATGCCATGTACACCATTTGTGTGTATTTGTACTAACCTCCTGGGAGGTATAGTCCACCAAACTGGTTATAATCACTACAGGATGCATGTATTCCTTTACCCGTTGTTGTTGTCGTCATGGTGTTACCCTCTAGGATGCTAAGAAATCCCAGTATTTCTGTGGTGACTGGCATGCATCGATCCCTGGATGAGGGACTCCTTTTGATGATGTCATTGTGGAGTAATTGGATTGTAATTGGTGTTTAATGGTCTGTGTGTTAATGCCGCTAGAGCCCGTCTCTGCGGAGGCTCTGTCCTCAGACCTAGACATATCACAGTCCTGCAGGACTGTCACAGACTTCTCCCATCGATTTATGATTCCTTCCAGTCACCATGATTGCATTGATTTTCTTCTACAGGCTCTCAGGGTTTCTTAATTGAAAATCACATGACTTTATGATGTAGTCTCTTGGGTTGACACAGTAGTTATATCTTGAGTGCTGTTTCACTCTTGCCAACTCAGCACTTTTCAATCCAGTGTCTTCATCCTTGTTTTGACAATATCATTAACATTCACCACTTCGACCTGACTTATAACCTGATTCGTCCTTTTCACAGCTCAATCCAAATAAGATTTTCATATGCAAGTTGTATACTTGCATGTGTGTTTTCCTCAGCTTCTCCCTGGCTCTCTCTTTATAGGCCAGCAGACACATGTGATGGCTCCCCAAAGGCTTCAAAATCCATTAAGAATTCATCAGTAGCAAGATGGTGCTTTCTTAATCAAGTCTGTGTGATCTTGCAGATGCATTCAGTCTCATTGATTCAAAGTGTGAAAAATAAGCAGCATTGGTTCCCACTAAAAATGTTCTGAATGTAGTTTTGTGCACCTTTTCCTCCTTCGTACCATTATTTAGTTTGGGTTAGACTCACAGCATTTTACTACAGCTGCAAAATGCTGAAACATGGCATACTTTGGGAGGCTCATAAAATTAAGTCCTGGCTTTATTTCCATTGTGCCAAAAAAAAAATTTTCTAAATAATTATGGCATACAACATATTTATGTATTCGTGAGCTCTGGGACTGTTCATCATAGTTTGGTCCATTTACCTCACATGACTGATAATCATAAAACTACAGCGTAAAATGCCATTTACAACAGTGATCCTCCACTTGACTGACATGCAAGAAGCCCTGGCGACCCCATCCACATATTTGGGTAATGTATCAAGCCACTAATGCTCCTGTATGGAGCAAAAAAAAGAACAGAGACCGTTAACACAATAATTTCCCACTGGTGTCCAGGTAGCTTTTCAACTGTAGTATTTTTTTCACAGCAGTTTCATCACAGACTGAAGATGGATATAGCTATTGTGATATCACCCACAGATTTTCACCTTCACATTTTGAAGCTTCAATGTGTTTTAACTGCTGGCAAGTTTGTTTTGGGGATCCAGAAGTGACTGGTTGCAGTTATCAGCTAAGGCCAGCCAGTTGGTTAGCGAGCTCCAATCTCATTGTACATTCTGTATAACGACAATAAAGGAATTCTGTTCTATTCTATTCTATTCTAAGCTGCATCCGCAGACAATGGCTGCACACAGAGACCTGCTAATTAGTGCCAAGTAACAGACTAAGAAAATACTAGAATTTCACTCACCAAAACCAGTGAACTGTACAGCAAGTCATATTGCCATTTTTGTCAGGCTGATGTGGGAGTCAACAAAGTACTAACCACAATGGCAGACTGGCTAAAGCCTAATTGCAGGAATCATAATGAAAACTTACTACATTTTAAAAGAGAGGACCCCTAGACTCCCTGTCAAATTTATTCCCCACCACTTCCCAAATCAAGCCTACGCCTTTACCTGTGGCAGGTGTGTGTGTATATATATATATATATAAACAAAAACTGATGGACACATGTGACAGAAGGACAAGCATCTGTAACAAAGCACCAAGCAAAAATCAAAGAAAAAAACCCAAAACAAACAGCACCTAAAAGACACAAACAAGCACATGATCCTGCTTTGATTGTTTGTGTGTGAGTAAGCGTTTGTATGTATGCTGTGCCCCCCTTGTAATTTTGCCTAAAGGAAGCACGTATAATGTAAATAGAATTGGTCCTAGCATGGAACCCTGTGGAACGCCATAATTACGCTTAATGTCTGAAGAAGACCTCTCATTTACATGAACAAATTGGAGTCTTATAAAGAAGCTTATATATTTTAAAAGGCAGCAATTATTCCAGCACTGATCACAGGATTAGAGATGTCATGATATGTGTGATTTATCTCAGCAGCATGGCGGTGATTGACTGATTGATTTAACACGTGTTGACCGTGTGAAGATTCACTAGATCAGAACATCCTAAAGTTAGGGAAAACTTTCTGACTTTAAAGAAATATTAGCAATATTGACTTGTCCCATAAGTTTGAATCTCAAACAACTTTACTGATTTCCATTACATATATTCCTCCACAGTTCAAGATGTCTCTTTAACAATATATTTGCAGAGGGTTGTGTGTGTGTATTGGTGATTCACAGTCTTACTTTAAAAATCATAAAGTTCTCAGCACCACTTGATGTAAATATTAGAGTTTGGTAATTAATACATGAGGGTTCCAAATGCAGCACGACCACATAACAGCAACCCACAGCACCAACGTGTGCTCTAATCTTTTCCTGTTTCCATCACTCTCTCTTCCACTCTTCACCCCTTTGACTGCCTACAGATTATGGTTCATGTCTGTTGTTGCCGGGCTTTTACAGCTGCTAAACGAGGTTGCCTGGAAACACTTTGCGAGTGTAGCCCTCGGGAGGCCGGGAGAGCCTACCTAACTTTTATCTTCAACAACACATAAACAATCGGTTCAAATGAAGAGAACAAAACCTCACCGGTGTTCATGCATGAAAAAGATTGAACAAAGACAAGAGAAGACACGGAAGAGAAGAGAGTGTTTATTTTAGTAATGAGCTCTTGTCTTCACGGTTTCCGCTTCCAGCTGAGTATTTCTCCTCTTCTGGCTACATTTCATGTACACAGTGGATTAAACTGAAAAGGAACTCTATCTTGTTTTGAGTGAAGATGCCAAATAGCTTCTTAGACTCTGCTGTGTATATTCTTGGCTTGGCTTGGGCGAAATATACAGCATGTAAAATGATTACAATAGGCCCGTGGCAGCATAAGCAACATCAAATCTTTACTGCACCTCTCTACTCCTGTGATCTCAGTCTTTAACAGTATCTTTGAGGAAAACATTACAATTTTGTTTGATTTACATTTTTTTTTTAAGTATCATTATTCTTTTGAATCACAATATTTACCATGCAAATTAGCACTCTGGATTGGGCCACTAATGAAGCTCAATGTCGTGTAACTTTGTGCACATGTAGCAGAAGCATTAACAGGCTTTATAAACCTTATTTTGAGAGAAGTCACTAAACTTATGAAACTGTTTTTAAATCAGATTCGACAAGTGATTCAGTACAAGCATTCTTTTGCTCCAGTGACCATTGAAATAAAAATTATAAATGCCTGGAAGCACTTCCAGCTGTTCAGTGGCAAAACTTGACTCTAGAAGGACTTTGATAGCACTTCGTGTTGGCCTAACCTGCTTGAAAATACAATCTCAAAAATCTGTGGAGGTTAGGGGTTAGAGATTTACACTTTAAACAGGTTGGCATGGTGTGGAAAAATACTCCAGGATGCAAATAGAAGTGACAATCATCTGTGCACCTCTGCTTCAGTGGAAGTAGACAGCACTTGGCAACATTCATTTTGGGAGCATGGGGGAATAAGCAAGGCTCTGTGCCATTGTCCATCCATCCATTTTCTTCCGCTTTATCCGGGGCCGGGTCGCGGGGGCAGCAGCCTAAGCAGAGAAGCCCAGGTTT
>JAVDPK010002094.1:197217-225059 GCA_034780415.1 Cichlasoma orientale
AATAGATGTTTGGTCTATTTGCCTTCTAGCACAGACTGTCAGTCCTTTAAAGTACGTAGAAACGCTGCTACCTTTTGTTTCCTGGAAGCTTACATGGGTTGTTTCAGGTGGTAACTGGAAGACTTTTTGTTGTTGTTTATACTCCACCAGCCACCATGGGGCGCTCTCAGTGAACATAAGCACTAGCCTACTGCCCAGCTTTGTCCCAAAAGGTTTGAATAAACTTCCAGTACTGACAGAAATTAAGAAAGGCAGCACTACTTTGTGCAGTTTTAAGGCTCTGATGTATCAGCTCTCAAAGGCAAAATGTGTGTTAACATTACTGACCACAACTAATAATCCCTTTTTATAATTCCAAGCCCAATGACAAGTAATACTGATTACTATTGGTATAATAGCCAATTAGGTCTTCGCTACCATCTTGCAAACAACAATGAGTTGATCTCATATTTAACTCTTTGACCACATTGACCATAATTGACCACAAGTACAGAAGTAACCGAACCACAATTCATTCTTTCTGCAACACCGACTTCACTGCATGCAATACGTCCCCTGATCCTCACAAATGCTCACTGAGACAAATACAATGACCTCCATTTGTTATAATAAGCCTCTGGTCATGTTGTCTGAATTCATAGTTATTGAATTCTTATAGCTTATTATGCATGGATGCATCTCTATAATAAACCATACACTGAACCAACCCTGAACTAATCCAGAGAAGAAGTCCGATTCTTAACTGTGGCACATTTCTTTTTTTTTAAATCTAATCAAAAGTAATAGCCATGGTATTAACTAAACCATCTGGTGCTGAGGGCACTTACTAATCAGGTTTTTCAGGATGAAAGATCGGGGCAGCACAGTGATTTTCTCTGAGTTATGAGAGAAGAGGCTGAGAAATGACTTTCCATACGCTGAGATACTTTATAATGATCCCAGATGATTTAAGCTAATCTGGCATCAGACCCTGGCAGCGAAACGGGCCATGACAGAGACGGCAGACAATCAGAGACATTCAAATACAGATGACACGCAACTACTGAGGAGACACTGCTCACACAATTTAGACTTTTGGACTTTCAGCCCATCCCCAAAATAGAGAAGTCTGAAAGCTTAAATGAATAATCCAGTTGTAACACAGGTACAGCTCCCAAGAAAGAGATGATTGAAGCGCAGCCCTTAATGTAATTCAAGGCGCCACCAATTTTTGTTATATTGGTCATGAATCAAAAGACTTCATGATATGACAGAGGATGAACCGAGAGACAATCATCGTTCACCTCAGGAGAGCTGGTGAGAAGCTCAAAAAAAAAAAACCTATTAAAAAAAATAAATAAAAGGTGTAGACGCTGTGACATCATACAGTGCTCCAGAATCAGTGTTTTGGCTGCAACCATGGTGGGGAAGTTCCTGGTTCAAATCCACCACAGGGACCTTTCTGTGTGGCGTTTGCATGTTTCTCTGGTTTCCTCCCACAGTCCAAAGACATGCAGTTGGTGGGGTTAGGTTAATTGGTGACTCTAAATTGGGCCATAGGTGTGAGTGTGAATGGTTGTCTGTCTCTCTGTGTTAGCCCTTTGACAGGCTGGTGACCTGTCCAGGGCGTACCCTGCCTCTCGCCCCATGACAGCTGGGATCGGCTCCAGCCTATGAATTATTTAATTCAGCTGTTATGAAGGGAGAAAATAGCTTTAGTGACCCAAACTATAGTTTGTACAAGAGTGTAAAAATCTTACTTTTATGGATGATGATGAGCATTTTAAACATGGCAGTCTATAGGGATTGATTCACTTTTGGAGCCAGCCTCCAGTGGGCATAAAAGAAACTGCAGTTTTTGGCGCTTCCAGGTGCAAACAGATGCCTAACATTTTTATTCAACAACTTAATCCTTGTTTCTTCCTCTTCCTTATGCAGAAACGTGGACTCAAATAACCCACGACATTGCTGTAATAAATTTGTGTTCCACAGACACTTTATTTTTTGGGCTCGTGTGACTTTCCGATCATACGAGAGCAGCTTAAACCTTACAGGCATTGCAGAATCTTCTTTGGACAAATTGAATTGCTCCTTATGTGGCCAGCAGCGTGCACATTCTGCATAAAGATAAATCATTTTTCCTCCCATTCCTGTGCACTTTGAGCGATGATTTCCCAGCATGCACTGAAAAGCTCACTTCATCATATAAAATTAATAGAGATGGAACTGGTCACTTGCTAGATGTTGTTGGTGTGGTTTCGCTCAAAATTGGGGCAGCCACGGTTGGTTGCCGGTGCTCTGCCTGATTCATTTTGAAGACGGTGTAATTTGTGAAACCTCATCTACAACCTCCAATGCTTGGACATGCATCATACTTTGAGTACTTTAAATAGCTGAGCGTACGATAATGGCCCGAGGCTGTTGAACCTGTGTAAAACCACCTATGAATTGTAACCAGAGCAACAAGGACATTGAGTGCATTTAAGGGTAAAAATGAATGAGTTATATTCATCATCTAGTGGAACATAACTATCTCCCATTGCCAGGTAAAATATTCATGTATCCTCATCTGACATTTTCCTCACACAGACTCACACCAGCATTGAACTGATATGAACAAAACTGAGCCATTTAATATGTTATGTGCATGGATGCACTTTAAACAGAATACAAAGTAAGAGGAGCTGATGTAAAGCTTTCGGTTTATTTATCTGTGTGTTACTGAGATAATGTTAAGGGCTGATTAGTGAGGAAATGTACACTGACATGATGAAGAAATAGCTCGGCCTTCTTTGCTGCATAACAGTTTTAGAATTCAAATGATGGTTAATTTATGACATGAAACTAACAGGTCAAAACAAACAGAATCCAGAATGCCTTTACATCCATTAAACACAGCATTAAATCCACTGCTGATTAGCTCCTTGCAGCGATATGTTCTGATGGGAAACCTTCAGTGTTACTTTAAAATGCACCACCCACGTAAACTGTGCAGGTTGATTGGCATTTGGCAGAGAACACCCGAACTGGGAGAGCCATTTTTTTCAGAGATGAGAGCAGGTTTGCACTCAGTACATGGGAACTATGTGATAAAGACTGGAGACACTGTGGCCAAAGTTATGGTACCTGCAACATCACCCCGTATGACCAGTTTGGCACTGGGTCAGTGATGATCTGGGGAGGCAGGTGCTGGGATGTGAGCACAGGTAAAGGATGTCAGGACCTCATGCCAACCTCATGGAGTCAGACACATGTATGAGTAGCCTGCTGGAGGTTATTTGGTAGCGCTCTAGCAGTCCTCCTCTTGTTCCTCCTCACACAAAGGAGCAGATACCATTTAACGCACTGGTTGAAACCCTTCTACTGCCCTACCCAACTCTCCTGGGCTCTCCTCCACACTTTTGAGACTGTGCCAGGAGACGGCAAACCTTCTGGCGATGGCATGTATGCATGTGCCATTCCGCAGGAGCTGGACTAATTATGCAACCTGCAGGTTCTGTCTCATGCTACCAGCAGTGACAAGGACACTAACAAAAAGGATAAGGGGATAAGAGATAAGGAGAGAGCAATGATCCATCTGCAAAAAAGACTAATTTTTGGGGGGGGTTGTCTTATTGTTGCGTCTCCAGTGCACCTGTTGTCACTGTCATTTGCAACCAACACAGGTATAATGCATTAACAATGGCTTATGTTTCCAAACTGAACAACTGATATCCACGATGTCTACCTGATTTTGTGTTATACAGTGATGATCAAGTGTTCCCTTAATTTTTCTGGGCAGTGAATATTAAGGTAACAAAAATGACAGATTATCATCAGGTATTTCTTTTGTTTTGATCTACCAGCAGCACATTAAATAAATATAAAACCCACATTAGTATTTGGGTATTGTTGCCAAAATCATATGTAAAATGTTATAAATAATTTTAGTAATTTTTTTTTGTATTATCATAAGCTTCTATTTTACTCTCAAAATCAAATCACTCCATATGGCCTTTAAATCTCCACTATCTGTATAGCTATCATAATATAATCAACAGTATATCCTGTAAAGCTTTTCCATTTAAAGATTGAATCAATCATCTTTCAAGGGAAGATGGTAAATTTTCAACAAAAAAAAAAGAAAAAAGGAAAATGCACTTAGCTTAGACACCAATTTTCTTAAAAGATCAGCAATCACAGCTTATGGCCATTTCATTTTTCACACATGGCTTGACATGTAGGAGCACTGCTGCACAAGCTGCTTTGGCCACCTTGCTACAATATTACAAATTTTTTAGTGCTTAGAGAAGTGTCATCAGTGTTCATGCTCTGGATATTATCGACTGCACAGGATTTCTTGGATGCACTGCATGTCAGAACTTTTTGAAGTCTTATTTGAGTTCTCTTTGTTTTGTTTTGGGGGTTCTGTTTGTTTGTTTCTTTCTTTCTTTCGGTCTTCTTTGCCAAGAGTCCTACACACTGAAAAGATCGCAAGAAAGCAATGTGTACAGCATAGAGCTAAACACAAACGTGCAGTCGTATCTGGTACACTGTAGATGTTCCACATGTACACACAAATCTAGAGCTTGGCCAGCCGCCAAGCACAACTCCAAACCTGAGTGTGCATCAGTGTAGAGGTTAAAAAATCTTAATGGAGGGGGGAGCTATCTAACAGACTTCCTAATCGCCAACACAAAGGGCTTTTTTCTTGGTCTGCTGCCATCACATTTCATTTTGTGTATAATGTAATCTGTTTAATATCCCGGGTAGTCCTTTCCACCCCAGGAATGCTTAGACAGACGTTTTTACCATAATTGCCTCATAGATCAGGGTTGACTGCGTGAGGCCACGATATCCAGGTGCTGTACATCAGCTGATCACAGCTTCAGATAAGAGCTTATCCTGCCTCTCAAGGTGAGTCAGGGTGGCATGTGTGAGTGTGTGAAGCAGTGAGTGTGTCCACTTAAACTCAACAGGAATGATGTATAGAAAACTGCTGCTGCTCAATGTCAGGCACTCAAACCTGCTTGGTTTGAAAAAACATGAATGCGTGTGTCCTACATCTTTTATACCCTCATCAGCCTCATCATGCTACTGCAGACTAGCGAGGTTAGGACCCTTTTTTTTTTAAAAAAAAGAAAAAAATTATGTATAAAAATGTGTCTTTGCTAGTGATTGATGCAAAGGACTGATATTATATAATCACCCAGCATTAGATTACTCAGTACGGTGCTGCTACCGATATTTATGCAATGTTAGGCCTCCGTCACACAGACGCTGCACCTCTTTGCAATTGCTTTGGTCACTAGCAGATTGCCACTGTCACCTCTTTGGCAGCACTGTGCACCTCTTTGCGACCAATTTCACCCGACAACGTCCCACAACCACTCACCAACCAGTTGGGGAGTACACATTTTTCCCTAGCAACCAATAGTTACAATGGAATCTCTGAATAACATAAAAAAATTAAGTTTTTATTAAGAAAAACAAAGTGTAGACAGTGTCTCTGAAAATCAAAAAAGGCAGAAAAACCAGATGGCAAGCAGGAGTTCAAAGTGATTACTGACAGGAAAAGAAAGAAAACCACACACACACGATAAGAACTGGACACAGGTGAAACTGAGGGCAGGAAAAACAAAAGTGGGAACTTCCTGTTTTATTTTTTTTGTAAAAAAAATAAAAATATCAATTAATTCAATCAGGAACCAAAACTTTGATATTAGACAGAAAACCAAGACCATGATAGATGCCCGTACCGAATCTTTATGCTGCAAAATTCTGTGCAGTTAATTCTTTATTGTAGCAAAAATGACAATGAGTTTGATCGATTTTGTTTATAAACTTTATGCACATTTAAATGCATATTTTAAAATTCTGAGATAGTCGGCATCATGCTTGAGCCAAGAAAGAGCAGGTGGGCTGTTATATTTAAAACACAAGAAGCAAATCCAGACGATGTTCATTTTCCCTTGTTTCATTTCAGTTTTTGGCAACAAGCTCTCATTATTCATCACGGCGTGTCAGCACAGGAATTGTGTGTCAATCAGTTGTTTTCTGTTGGTCAACATTCTTCCGGTGCTGCTCATTTGTTTGCACAGTGCAACAACAAATCAGCAGATATAGCGTGCAGTTGTGCCCTGACATGACATTTAAAACAATATGAATTCAAATTACTTGTACAATGAAAAACATTCTGCTTCTTTTATATAAAATGAATCCTTACAGTTGATATAGCTCACCATTTATGCTCTCAGGACGTCAGGGAAACTGGGGTTAGCATCTGAAAGCTGAGGTGGACTGTATTTTGTGGTAGTATGTGGAGAAAAAAAAAATAGCAATGGTTTCAAATGCATAATAATCCAAGCATCATTACTCGGCCATCAGTCTTCCCCACAGGTCCTGTCTGTGTGACTTATAGGAACTGCTTTCTTTAAACCTCAGCATTTCATACTGCTCACTGGCACAGTCTAAAATGAAATTTAGTCCAGTGAGACATAACCCTGCCGGAACAGGGCTGTCTTGGGATTTCACAGGTTTCAAAACTGTATAAATCAGCTCGACTCAGCTGACTCCCCCTGCCAGGTTTTAAGAACAACCTTGAGCTGAGCTTATAGAGTAAGAGACATTTAGCTGAATCTATGCAGCTGCAAATAAAAGTTAAGAGTAAGGATAAATAAAAGCACTTCAGCAAATGGTAAAACACTGCAGCCCTGACTGTACACTGTAAAGCAGGGCTTTTTAAAGATTTTAGTGACTCACTGCCAATTTACAGAGCCAGCATATGCTTCAGGGCCACACAGGGATAAAAAACGCATTCATCCAGGAGCTTGATCTCAGTAATTTGTGTGCTCATTGGATGGCAGTGTATGCTGTAATTGTCACTTATAACTTCTATATCTTTTTAGTGAGGTGGTGGTTACATTTCTTGACATTAGCTGTTTATCAGTGGAGTTCTTGGCTATGATGGCTAGAGCCAAAGAGAAACACACATACACACATCGATGCCCCGAAAGGAGCCATTGATGGGGCGACCAGTCACATTGTCCAGTCGCATGGATGTAAAATTAGCACAAAAAGTAAAGAAATTTGTGTTTGGTCGATCATTGTTTCTTGGCAATAAATCTTATTCTGTGGGAAAGCCTGTTTGTTTCCTTAAATGGAGACACATTTTTAAAAAAAAAAAAAAAAAAAATGCATTTTCGGGTTGAGCAGCAGAGTTGAGTATGTGGGTTGCGCCCATGGAAAGCTTGCCAAATCTTCTCTGCCAATGCTAAACAGCTTATTCTGCTATGGACTCTTGTTTTTTGTTTGTTGGATTGTTTATTCATTTAATAATAAACAGGGCCCTCAGCAGCATGTGGAAGAACCATGCACAGCATCAACAGCCTGGCACCTCCTCATGCTGGTCATCAGCTTGGTCACACAATAGTGTGGGATGGCACCCAATTCTTCAACCCAGCATTTGTCACATTTCAGCCAGTGTGGTTGTGTTGGTCACTCTGGTGCAAACAGCGCACCCAAGCTGATCTCACAAGTGTTTAATGGGGAGGTCAGGACTGCAGGCATGCCATTCCATCCTCTCCACTTCCAAATTAGTAGTCTCTGATAAACCCCACTCTGTGAGGGCGAGCGTGGTCATCTTGGAGGATATACTTCGGTCTCAGAGTGGGGAGATATGTGATTGCCACTGTTTTCAGAATCCAATTTTGATACCTCTCTGCATAGAAAGTCCCTCCAGTGGTGACAAGCCTTGTTTTTCTAGTGAGGGAGATGCTGCCCCACACCATCACACTGCCACCACCAAAAGCTTTTTTACCCTATCGGTGCAGCAATTAGCATAGCATTTTCCACGTCTTCTCCACACTTTGACCCTACAATACACCGCCTCATCGCTGAACGTAATGTTCCTCCACATGTTCAGGTTCCAGCAAACATGCTGCTGACATCGGCGCAAATGGGCCTGACGGTGAAGGGCAGTCCTCCTGGCAGCCAGGAGATTGGGTGTGTGCAGTCTTTTCTGGATTGTCCGCGTAGAGAGCCATCAGCCATATCGTCCTGCAAACCTTGACTGCAAATCGTACTAATTGACCTGAATTGATTTATGTGATTCAAGATTGCACCTATGTGAAATTTTGTTTGATGCAGAACAGTCATACTTGAAACATAACATTCATTGTGGTGTAATAAAAAAGGTAATAAAGGAGCCCTGCTGTGTGAGCTGTTAGTGTGAGCTATTGATCTTTTTCTTTTGTAGAACTGAAGATTTGATTTTTAGGAAAAAATGCTCCCTTGGTCATGTTCTGTGCCTCTATATAATAGTTTGACATGTAATGAAAAGAGCCTCCAGAAGCTTGGGAGCTGCATGTAACCCTGGTTACAATTAATCAATACGAATAAGGAAGGTATCACTGGACCAATATCAGAAGTACTAGAAACAGCAGGAGCCCAGGGATCGAATATCAATAATGAAAGCCAACACCAGTGAATTCTGCACAAAATGTATATTTAAAACACACGGAGGCTGCAATGCAGGGATCCTATACAACAATTTATAACACAATAACATACTAAAATAATAAAATGCACACATTAAATAAACTGCATCTCTCAGTCAGGTGTGTATGTGAGTGTTCGTTTCCAGACAGATTCAAAGGAGTCTGGACAATCTCATCAAAACTTAAAACTCACCATCCAGGTAACTGGAACTGAGGAATCTCTGCTTTTTGGTTGATTGTCCTTCAATCTGTTGTTTTACCAGAAGAAGAAAGCCTGACCTATAAACAGGTCACATAATCCATACAATCACATAGACAGCTATGAAGCAGTCACACTCACTCCTAACATTCAGTGTAACCTTCAGTTTAACTCGCATCTCTCATCTTAGTTCTGTTGTACAACAAGATAAATTACTCTTGGGCCATATTCTGCTAAAATCCCATCAGCTTGCAAGGTTGGCTGCTACCAAGAAATGATAACTTTAGTTTAAAGATCCAGCTCTGAAGTTCTGAACAATAACCCATACAGCAGAGCCGCTTCCAACTTCAACGCGTGCTTAACTAACACGACCATTTGGTGAGCACATAGCGTTTCACAAACATGAATACAATGGCAACTGCAGTAAGTCACATGATCAAGGTCAACAGCGGGGATTGCTGGGAGCCGATTGATTCAGCAATCTCTTTATTATAGATTACTACTACTACTTATTTTGATTGCTCCCTTTTAGGGTCACCACAGTGAATCCTCTAGCTCCACCTCTCCTCATCCTTCTCCTCTGGCACACCAACCTTCTGCATGTCCTTTTTCACTACATCTATGAATCTTCCTCTTTTCCTCCTGCCTGGCAGCTCCATCTTCAACAATATATATCAACAATATATCCACTATCCCTCCTTTGCACATGTCCAAGCCATCTCAGCCTTGCCTCTCTAACTTTGTCTCCAAACCGCTCAACCTGAGCTGTCCCGCTGATGTGCTCATTTCTAATCCTGTCCACTCTGGTTACTCCCAATGAAAATCAGTTTCAGCTCTGCACTGTACATCATAGCAGGTCTCACTACCATCTTGCAAACCTTCCCTTTCACTCTTGGTGCTATCCTCCTGTTACAAATCCCCCGTGACACTCGTCTCCACCCACTCCAACCTGCCTGCACTCTCTTCTCCACCTCGCGCGCGCTGTCCGTTGCTTTGGATGGTTGACCCCAGGTACTGTATTTAAACACATCTACTTTCACTGCCTCTGTTCCCTGCAGCTCGACTGTTGCACCCTCTCATTCACGTGCATGTAGTCTGTTCATGTTTACATTATTTAGTCACATTAAAACATCAAATGCGAATTACTACTGCTTTTTCTAGCCATGGAACATTCACCTAAGAACTGCGTCCACACAGAGATCTGTGAACACAGAGTACTACAGTGGTGTCCTGGGAAGGAGAACATTGAGAGGGAATGATCCGAGTTGCCAACTTGTGCCTGCTCGCAACATGGAAATGGGGGGTATTTGTTTGTTTGTTTTGGGGTTTGTTTGTTTTTTTGTGCACACCCACACTGCACAGACTGCTCTCAAGGTTTTCCTCTCTGTATCTTCGTCTGTTTCCTTTAACTGAAAATCAAGTTAAAGGATCATCGCTGGGACACACTAGAAGACATCTGACACATCACAGAAGCTAAAGTATAAGGGAGCATAACGGTGCTTCCACTGAGAGATCTAAAAATAACAAAGACACTGAAAATGATCAAAGGGGCCCAAGAAGATGACCTTGAATTTTTTTTTAAATCATGTAGGGCTTTATACTTTTATGAACCTGTTCTCAGAATTTTATGATGATACCAATAATTGACAACCATTCAATGGGCAGACTGGTTTAGGTTGCTGTTGTGACTGGGCTCGACTACTGTAACAAATGCAATGCAATTCAATGGGAAACACTGGAATGTTATGCAAAGTGGAAATAAGTAGAAGTAGCAAAGCAAAATTTAAAATGTGGGCATTCATGAGTAATAAAGAGAAATATGAACAAAATAAGGAATAATGAAGAAAAAGGAAAAATTAATATGTGTGAAAGGGGAAGGAAGCTAAATAATCCTTGATTAATTACACACTTAAGCTGAAGCGAAGCACTGGCCAACCATTGAACTCCTTCAGGGAGAAACAGAGATACAAACCTTTTTTTGTCTCTTTTGTTCTTCCTCATTTCTTTCTTATACTTTTTTTTTATTCCTCTAATTCTATATCAATCTCCATTGTGTGCTTTCCTTTAACTCTTCACTCACCACTCTGCCTTTCTGTTCTGGACTCCTTCCCATTCCTTTTCAGTCATTCTTTTCTTATACTTCTCTGAAAAGTCCTTCGTCCTCGCTCGTTTCTTTGTTCCTTTTGCCTTCTTGTCTTTCTCAATCCACTCTTGAGAAGGTTAACCTGTTCTCAAAGCCCTGAGAACATCCTACACTAATACCAATACACTCCCACTAACACACACACAGGCATGCATGTGCACTAGTACACACAGACAATTGTTAATTCCCCAAACCCTTGAGCTTTCCCTTTAAAGGCTACATCTACAAAGGCTCAAACTGAGGATGTTCCTGCACTGCAAACACTGCCTGATTGTATTGCCCTCACAGCAACCTTGAGAAAACTGGTTGTTGAAACATCAAGGTGAAAGAATCCATTGCTGAATTCTCAATGAAGCCAAGTCCAATTCCCTGGACACGATAGCTGATCTGAGAGGATTCGAATGGATATTAGCGATAAAGAGGGGAACACGTTTGAAGAGTCCAGCAGGTCAACCAAAAGGACGACGTGGAGTTGCACTGTCACGGACTTTTAACTGTCAAGTGAAATCAATTTTTGTAGGTCCAGGCATGCCAGGTCAAAGAAAATGTAACGCAGACGGCTCCACCGTGGCTCCGCCAATCAGCAGAAACTTACATACCTGCAGAATTTTGAGCTGCTGGTGTGAGAGCTGAAGAGGCATTAAGAAGTGAGCAGCATCCAGCTGTGAGCAATTTCAGCATCTACAACTGTAAAGCTGACTCACAGCTCTCTGCTGGTTTTATAACAAATATTCAGATTAAGATGGTAATGTGCTGTAATCATTCCCATTGATATTTATGTGTTGAAAGCTTTTTCCACAGTAGGGAGATTCTCAGCTGGATCCTCATCAATTTCTGGAACAAAAATCAAAATGAAAGAAAGGTAAAGCCGCCTATGCTTCCAGCAGATTTTGTTTAAGCCTTAAGGAGAAGCGTTTAACGTGAAAATCTGTAGCAAAATCAATTTGTTTCAACAAAAATCCAATAATCTGTGGATTATCCGTTCTCGCCCTGTGCAAATTTTCAGATGGTCAAAGTTGATCCACAGCAGCCAGTTTTGACAGTGCTGACCGTGGCGCATTAGCTGTTCTGCACTGTTAGAGTGGAAGAGGTAGAGTGGTACAGCTACATATCCCGAAATATTAGATACAGGATAGTTGGTTAGAGGCTTCCTTAGTTCAGAAGTCATCATGATCCAGCTGCTATTAGAAAAGTCTACTTGTTGACCCCTAAAATGAACAGTACACATCGACAATGATTTGAACCAAAAACCTGGTTTAGTCACTACATAACACCTGCTGCCAATGATTCCAGTTCTTGTGTAGTTTGTCATACCTCAGCCTCTTGCTTTTTGCTTCATACATCAGTGTTAAGTGGCTTAAACTAAAAAGGATTCCTTTGAAGATGATCAGGTGCAAGGAGTGGCCAGAAAGTAAGTGAAAAAGCAGCAAATGTCTAAAGAAAGGGTCGGGTCCTTGGAAGCAAAATATAAAGAAATGAGGTGCAGCTCAAGATTTACTGTATTTGAGTGTACCACTACTATTTTATCATCTCAGTCTTAACCACAAAACAATAAAACTTATTAAAAGTTATCTCTTGCTCGTTTACAAAATGCCACAGCCAGATTACTGAAGGAGATCACAGTACAGTGCCTCCCAATCCCTCTTGGTCATCCCACAGTCACAGTTGTGCCTTTGCTGCTGTTGCACCAAGACTCTGGGATGAGCTCCAAATGACCTCAGACAAGCAGCAACTTTAAATCTAAGCTGAAAACGTACCTTTTTTTGTCAAGCCTTTGGAAGCTGTAGATCTGTGGAACTGTGACTGGAAGATAAAAAAGCACAACTCTTGTCATGCCACTTTTTGAAATAGTGTAAATATGTGTAAAATGAATTTTTAGGAACCCTTTTCTGTTTATTTTATTTCTTATAAATGTATTTAAAATTTGCTTACTGCAAAGTAGCCATGCATGTGTGAACGTAGCCTTGGATAGCTAGTGTGGCTGTATTAGCCATTGCTCCACATTAAGAAATCTAACATTATTGTATATTAATGTTACTAATTTCAAGGCATTACAAAGGTAAATCCCCTTTTTTTTTTGTTTTTTTGTTTGTGATTTTTTTATTTATTTTTTTGGTTTGGAAGGTTAAGAGAAACTGATTTAAATATTGTGCCCTGCATGTTATCCTTTTGAGGTGCTTATCATTTGCTCATTTTAAGGCCTTACCCTGACTGGAAACATCAAATCTCTTGTAGTCAACATGATCTTAAAAAGGATGCTGCCTGCAGCTTATTGAGATTCACATATCAGCCCCGGGCCCTACCCTCTGACTTTCTGCTGCATACACAATACTTGGCCACCATTGTTTCTTTGACTTTGGCTAATACAATTCAGAGATCTGAGGGCACTGAAAACCTGATTATGCTGCTCCGGCTTTCCACAACACTGCCTGACAGTCTGATGCTAAGTAAGTAAAGTGATTTGCTGCTGAATTAATATAGTCGTTGAATAATCTAATTAGGATGCGGTTACAATGACTGTCAGACTCTGTTAGACTTTCCTCCTTCTGCTCCCAGAGGACAGGAGGTTGTAAGCTGCCATAAGACACAGCGAGAGAAGCAGGAGTATTAATCAAACACACACCTGCATTTCATCAACCCATATTTCACTCTGAGGAGCGGATGTAAATCTAAATGCACTTTAAACCAGTTATTTACAGTGTGGTGTTACTATTACAGCATAGCTGAAAGGGTTCAAATACTCCACCACGTCTATAAATCTCAGTGTTAATATCATGCATGAGTACATTTTTCACTGTTTGGAAATGTGTGTAAATTTAAAACATGATGCACTATTCCTTGACCTGCTGGGATTTACAGTGCGAAACCAATATTAAATATAACTTCAGTAAATTTTGGATGTGAAAGTTATGATTTGTTATTATATCAAAGCACATTTACTATTTTTTGCTCTCTCCCTTTAACCTTTCAGCTTTTTACTTGAATTTTTGTTCGGGGTATTCAGCTCAGTTGCCTCTATAGACCTAAATCTTTTAAAGCTTTCTGATGGAAAAGCTAAGAACGCTGTTTACTTAGTAGAAACCACGAGACACAAAAAGCATAATTTTTATGCTTTTTGTTGTTTATCTATTGTAGCTGTTATAGGAAAATAAGAAGGAAAGATGTTAGATGTTTTCCACAGATTTAAATTCTATTTAAACATGTACATACATGTGCAAGTGAAAAGCATCTTTAAACACTTTAAATAACTGCATTTACAAGTTTCTCCTACTCTGCAAATATTTATTTTGACAAGTACTCTATGGTAGGTAACTGACCAATAAAGTAGCTGCAGCACTAGTCAGCCTGTGGATGGACTCCAACTAGAAATCTATCCTTCAAGTTTGAAGTCAATATGTTGCACGATTAATGAAGCATGATGGAGAGACCGACAGAAGACAAAAAAGTGAGCCATGTCTCCTCGCCTCTTGGCAGGTGGCACAAAAACTTGACCTTTATCCTTAACCTTCAGGTCAAGGTCGCCAAGATTCAAACTTGGACAAGATTTTTAGTAGATGCATCTATGGTGTGAATTTGGATCTACCCTCAAAGTTTGGAGTCAATATGTTGCACAGTTACTGAGTTACTGAAAGACGGATGACAGGAAAATGATCCCCAACTGTCTCCCTGCTTCTCAGCAAGAGGCAACCAAGAGTCAAGTAAAACCTCTAATCTATATTTGACTGCCAAAAAGTAATGTGGAGCTATATTTGTATTTTTTTTTTTCTTTTTTGATAAGCAGACAATGTTGTTATTTGCTTTTCCTTCAAGCATTTGGCCTGATATTGAACACATGTTCCTCACCTGCAAGCTGACCGCTGGTGCTAGCCACAGTGTGTGCGTATGCGTGCAGTGTCACTGTTGTTCTGAGGGCTTTCTTACTTTTCGATTAGGCTTTTCTTTTCCCTTTAAAATCAACCAGGGAATTAGCTGCAAAAATAACTTTAAGACTTCAAAGACCCTTTTCAAGATGTTTTATCATGATTTTAATGAATGTAGACAAGCAGATGTGTAGGAAGATGCTCTCCCCTGTTTTTAATCCCACTTAATAAGTGCTGACTGTGTCACTGTTTCTTTAATTGAGGAAACCATCAGCAGGGGGAAAAACGTAAAACATTTTAAACAGCTGGAATTGTTTGAGTTTAAATCAAATGTATCCATTAATTTTGTTGATGGGACATTTTTAAAGGAGTGACATGTTAAACTTTATATTCAACACTGCAGGGACTATCAATAAGAGGTGGCAAATTCTCTAAATTGCTTTGAATTACTTTGTCAGAACTCAAATTGGAAATATGAATAACAGAGAAAGCACCATTTCTGCGTAAAATTAATGACAGGAGGCTTGAAGGCTGAGGCAATCTTCAAATATCAAACTCAGATTCTCCTCAGCCACTCTGCACTTCATGCACTACACGCCACTAACACGCTGCTGTGATGAAGCACAACATTTTGTGTAGCAACGAGCTATTTTGTTGCCCTCTTAAAATAAATGCAGAGCTCTCAAAACATTGTTCAGAAATGTAGCACTCTTTCAGCTGGCGGTTTTAGTCATTTCCACAATATAACACAAAGATAGGAAAACACGCTCGCATGCAGAGGGTTCATAGATTGTTCAGTGTAGATAATAAAAAAGCCCGGAGGCAACAGTGGATTTCTCACTTCCAAGTAGTTCAAAACAAAGAAAAACTCCAGGATAGCAAAAACATGAGAGGAGTGTAGCAATCCTATAAAAAATATTTGTTTATATTACATCTACAGTATGTGCCACTCTTGCAACAAACATCACCATGAATACTTAAAGAACTTTATGAAGAAAAAAATGCCAAAATATGAAACATTCACTGCTCAAAACTACTCCAGTCTAAGTATTCGCCTTTTTTCCTCCATTTAGGAACGCCTCTGGCTTCTTGATGTCTGGAACTCGAGTTGTGACGGGCATCTGGAATATTATCTGAATGCAATATGTAAAACTTAATGATTAATACTTTGAAGCTCATTTCAAAAAGGAAAGATGAGGTGTTCTTAAAGTGTTCATAAAATGAAAGAAACTGCAATTCCTGAGAACACAAAGATAGACTTTGTGAGATGGATTTGCCAATATTTTCATGGTCATACTAAAATAGGTTATCGTTTATAACAGACACAAAGATAAAGATAAGATTAAGAGAACTCCTTCCCAAATGCTTTTTTATTGATTTTATTAAGGGTTGCATATCATCACCCTCTTGAAATAGTGGCCTAAATCATTTTATTAACAAAAATTTTATTTTTGTCTAAATCATATTTTCTATATTTGCTTCAGTTTTTTGTCTTTTCTGAAAAACCTGGGAAAAAATGACTTAGGCCATTATTTTAAGAGGGTGACAATATATGAAGAACACAATCTAGTACATCAACACATACAATACAAAGTATTTGTGCCTTCCTGATTTCTTGTTTTGTTTTTTTTTTTTGCATATTTGTCCACTTATGTTTCAGATCAACAAACACATTTTATTTATTAAGGGAAAACGCTATCCAAACCTACCTGATCATGTGTGAAAGAAATTATTTCCCCCAAACCAAATAATTGGTTGTGGTTGTTCTGTTTTTGGTTTTTCCGACCTGGATGAGTCGCTATTGCACTCTTTGAGTAATTTTGGTAGGTCGGCCACTCCTGGGAAGGTTGATGGAGGGTGCATTAAATTTTCTTACAGGTCACAAAACAAATGGCTAAAAATAGTGAGTGCAAAATATTTCAATGGAGGAACTGGCTCATAAGATAATGGACCATGTTTACATATTGAAGACAGTGTAAGGACTGAAATATTGATGTCAGGAACAAACTACGGAGACAAGGCAATTCGGATCGTTTGTGGGTTGAACTCGTTACCTTTTGCTTGTTTTCTTTTAAATGAAAAAGCAAAAAAAATTGTGATAAAAGAACGTGTCGAGGAGAACAAGGAGAAAGGGAGAATCAGAAGCAAAGTAAAGTTTTTAGAAAATAACCTTTGACCTGAGGCAGCTACACTAACAAGAACAAAAAGTGGACAGCAAAACTTATCTGATCAAATAAAGTTGAGTCCACAAGTCACTTAAAAAAAATAAATAAATGCGACTTCACTCAGAGGAGTAAACATCTACAACCACACAATTCAAACTCTGCCGACACAAAGGCAATCTGGCCTTGGCCATCTCCTCTCTGTCAGCTTGAGGACTCCCAGGCCTAATTGGTGAGCCGAGTCAGTTGTGAAGGAGAGAAGAGAGAGAGAGAGAAAGAGCAACACCCCACAGCAACCCACAGTCGGCCTGTGGGGACATAACGGTGAATTCTTAAGCAGAGAACAGGGTTTGAGATCTTTCAGAAACGGCGTCACCATTAGACAATTTACCCGTCAGAAAGCGGTGACTCATTTAGTTTTCATCTGTTCTTGTATTAATTTTTCATCTTCCCGTGATGTGTCTCGGTCACAGTTCTTTTACAACACAGTAAAATAAACAAAAAAAACCCCTCATGTGTATCACATTTCTTGAAACACATTTTGACCGTCAATATCAGCCTCTAGCAGTGATTATTGAATTAGTCACTCATTTTTATGGCAGGCTAACTCCAATTTTGCCCAAAACTTATACTGTTTTATATATTGTTGTTGTAGTAGTACTAGTAGTAGTAGAGTAATATTATACACTCACTAGACATTTATTATGTAGACACTGCAGGTACTGGGTTGGGCCCCATATTGCCTTCAGAACTGCCTTAATTCTTTATAACGTGGATTCAACAAGGTGCTGGAAACACTCCTCACAGAGTTTGGTTCATATTGACATGATAGCATCGCACAGTTTCTGCACATCACATGATGTGAATCTCCCATTCTACCACGTCCCAAAGGTGCTCCATTGGATTGAGACTGATGACTGTGGAGGCCATTTGAACGGACTCATTGTCACGTTCAAGAAACCAGCGCGAGGCGACCTGAGTTTTGTGACATGGCGTGTTATCACGGTGGACGCTGCCATCAGAAGACGGGTACACTGTGGTCATAAAGCGACGGACATTGTCAGGTAGTACTAAGAGGTGCAAAAGTGTGGCAAGAAAATATCCCCACACCATTACAGCACCATGAGCAGACTGAACCACTGACAGAAGCCAGGATGGATCCATGCTTTGATGTTGTTTACACCTAATTCTAACCCATCCATCCAAATGTCACAGCGGAAACAGAGACTCATTAGATGAGGCAACGTTTCACTAATCTTCTCCTGTTCAGTTTTGGTGAGTGTGTGTGAATTGTAGCCTCAGTTTCCCATTCTTAGCTTGAAGGAGTGGCAACCAGTGTGGTCTTCTGCTGCCATAGATCATCTTATTCTCAGCATCTGGTTGTAACAAGTGGTTATCTGAGCTACTGTTGCCTTTCTAACCGCTCGAAGCAGGCTAGCCATTTTCCTCTGACCTGACAACAAGGCTTTTTCACGCAGAGAACTGCTGCTCACTGGATATTTTCTCCTCTGTAAATCGTAGAGATGGTTGTGTGGGGAAACTCGCAGTAGATCAGCAGTTTCTGAAATACTCTGACCAGCCCGTCTGGCACGATAACCATGTCAACCATGTTTAAAGTCATCTAAATCACCTTTCTTCCCCATTCTGATGCTCAGTTTGATCTTCAGCAGGTCGTCTTGACCAAGTCTACATGCCTCAGTGCAGTAGAGTTGCTGCCATGTGATTGGCTGATTAGATTTACATTAACAAATGGCTGAACGTGTGTATCTAATGAAATGGCCAGTGAGTATATATTAGATCACGTATTATATTGTTTTATTATCTTACTATGATATGGGTTATAGGAGGTAAGTAGATTGAAAGTTTTCAAAAATAAACTCAAAATCAAATCTAACAATCCAAAACACACAACCTCAGAAATACTAAAACTTTAACAATAAAAAAATAAGTTTATGCAAAGAATATTTTGCATGCTTTATATACTCGTTTGCAAAAAATATTTAAGTTATTCCTGCAGGATTTTTTTTGTTTTTTCTGAGAGAGACACACTCATCGCTGCAGTCTTATTATTTGAATTTGTTTTGTTATTTTTTTACATTTGCAGCTATTCTGCCTTTATCAATAAGGGTGGGCGAACTACACAGCAGCTCTGTGCTTGAATCCCGAGTAGAGACTGACAGAAGACTGAAGCTGTACTTTGCATGTTGACACGGCGTTAAACACAAGGAAAGTGACATTTATTTAATATGAGTCAGTGTTATATTCTACATGCAAATGACGCCGGGTATTAAAATATCTGAGCAGGTAGTAATCCTCTTAATGCAAACTCCGTTTTGAATGGATGTAACGTTAGTGGTTGTCAGTCTTTCTGCTTTGCATTTCGCTGGCACTGAGATTCATGAAGCATTTAAGGTGAGAGGGATTTCTTTCCACCTGTCACTCAGCTCAAGAGACTGTCAAGAAGAAAAAATAAAATAGGGAAGTTATTCTCCTCACAGACGAAGGAAACTTTTGCCTCCACTTCTGAAAAAAATGAAAGGACACCTCTCAAGGTGAGGGAGTGTCCGCGAGAAGAATTTCATTAAATGAAAAAAAAAAAGCAATTACTGAGTGTAGGTAGCAGAGTGTTTTCAGCCCGCTGCAACCGAGGTCAGACATCCTCATTATGACCCATCTTCTTCATTAGTGTCCATCAGGGAAGTTTGTATCACATACAACTTTGTTCTGTTTAAAATGCATAGATGGAAAGCAAGACGGTGTAATTGGCTGTCTATAGGGAAGGAATTTTTAAAGTAAACCACAAGGGTACTGAAACTCATTCACATTAATCCCATGTGTCAGCGTGGCTCCAGTGCCAATGCAGAGACTGCTACACTTATCTGAAACTAGTCGCTACCAGAAAAACAGTTTTAAGGAGTTCTTTCCTTGCTTAACATGTGATAACAGGGTGTGCAGCAGGGCCTCCAGATCAATTTAATGTTAAACTCTCTAAACGCAGCGCTCTCTCACTGCTTCAGCACTAATTGGTAACTGGGTGGTGGCACAGACAGAAGAGTGGGGCTGCTTATGTTGAGCCAATTAAGAAGGAGAAGAGTTTATTTGCCACTTTCAGCATACAGAAAAAAATAACATGCATGTATGCTGAGAGCGTAACAAGGTATATTCAACTTTGTTTTCAGCTGTGAATGTTTTAGCCAGATTGAATAGTGGACATAAGTGGATGAATATGAGCTGACCAGGTAAAACTGGATTATGTTATAATAGCCGTAAGCCTTGTTTTAAAGATGCTATGTATAAAAACAAAATTAAAGGATGTGTGCAACTAAAATAGGAAAATAGTTAAAGCTATTTCCCCTGATTGTTGATAGTAGCTTTAAATAAAAAGCTGAATACAACTGTCCAAATGACCCATGAGCACAACCTGAAAGTAAGTGTCTTTCTTTCCAGTGAGAAAGTTGTACAAGATGATTTGGAAAAACTTGCTGTGACTGGAAATAGAAAATATTAACATATTCGAACAGCTGCAGACACCCGTGTCCCGTCTCTCTTAGACGAGTTGATGCAGTAAGAGTCGCGGAGCAATCTACATCTGCAACTGCAGTCCGCTCACAATGAGGCAAACCAATCTAGTGCTCTGTTATTGCCTATATGGCTGGGTAATTTATATACTCTGCAGACACGGGCGTGAGCCCTTCACTGTATGACAGACCCGAATACACCACGCAGATGCTGGAAAGAGTTCAAGCGATTTGTTTAGGCAAACCACAGAAGCCAAATAATCTTAAAATTGCACTTTTCGGGAGAACATGAACATCCTCAGTTTGGAATTAGAGGATTTTCTTCCTCTCCTATTGCTCAAAACCTTCACCCGCAGCATCACCACCGTCCTCATGCATCATTTGTGATAATAAAAAAAGATGGCTGGCTAAATTCTTACTGCCATCTGTGTACAGCTGCAGATCTGACTGGGACTGCAGCTGCTGTTTGTCATTCATCGGTGAATTTGCAGGAAGCTTTTGAAACTTCACCATCACACTACAGGTAAGTTCTTGAAAGCAGGATACTCGGAGAGCCCAAATGTGTTCCGTGAAAGAAAAATGTTACTCAAGCTGCAGACTCCAGCAGCTCTCTGCACTTCTAACAGCATTTGAAAACACTGACTCGAGAGGTTAAAGTGCTTTTTTTATTCAGCGACGGAAAATCCAGTGCATGAAATGTCTGCAGATTTTTTATTCCAACTCAACAGGTCATAGTAGCAGATTTCTCCAGTTTTAGTTTCTCTAAAATGAGCTGCTAATGCTTGATTGTGCAATGTCTTCAGATTTCTGCTCAATATCAATAAACCACAGCGGTCCAATCAAAACTGAAATGTTTGTGAGGAAACGCCACCTCACATTTTTGCTCCTCTCTGCCTTTTCTTCAATTACTGATGCCTTTAGGGTTTTAAATAAATAATAAATGGTCGGTACTTACATAGTGCTTTTATAGCTCTCAAAATGCTTTCTTACTACAATAATGCCTTGTTCAGCCATTCACACAGGAACCTTTTTCTATGCCTAAATGCTTTTAAACTTACATTCATAGGCTCTCACTCCAATGGATGCATCAGAGGCAATTCTATCAACACTTCTTTGCATGGATTTGGAAGCAAAACATGGGCTAGAAAAGGACTGCAAGCATCAGACTTTTTCATTTCCTTCCTGATGGAACGAGAACACTGATTGGAGAGATTTTAACTGTGAAATCAGGGCTAAAAAAAAAAAAAAAAAAAATGTGCCTAATGGAAATTGGCTAATGAACGTGCTTCAAATAATATGGCTGGTAAAAAGTAAACAAAATTTTGCTAATTTAAGTTTAATGCACATTTCGGTTCTTTGTGATGAGGCCTACGACAAAGAAAAACTGGTGACACAAACATTGTTCAGTATTTGCTGGTTGGTTAAATGCAAAATGCAGCAAATGAAAATCCTAATGAGCACCATTTGCTCAAAGAAGCTATTATACCGAGTATTAATCTTCGATGAGAGCCGACTATAATTCATGCGTTAGTAAAAAAAAGAATGTGGCCAGCATTGCTCCTCTGAAAGTCCACTTTACTCTGCAGTTTGAGGACTATTAGCTCAGAACTAATTATTTGCATTGGTTTTCACTTTCTTGGGTTCCCTGGCCTTTTCCCCAGGATCTGTTTCATCACAGTGAGTCTAGCCTCAGGCATTTCTTTTCTCCACTCAAGTGTACGAGAGACTAAGCAAGCATTTTATGCAGCGGAGTTACAGAGGGGTAGAGCGAGGGGTTTTTTTCTTGCTGTTCAAAAAAGAAGAAACTTTTTTCCCTGTCAGAACATAATGCCTCAAAGCCTCCCGACCAATGCGCTCTAATGCCACCATTCGTCTCTTCCTGGGCTGAGAGCAAAAGTTAAATAAATTATGACGCTCATGAGATGCGCACCTGTGAACCCCCAATATATTTATCATTCAGAGAATAGAGAAATAAACGTGCCACTGCCAAGGCTAGTATGTCTTCTTGAAACTAGAAAAATAATCACATTAGTCTTTTTCATTTGTCCTCCCACCACCTCCATCTCTGTCTTCTTCACCACACTCATTATGTCTCAATGATCCCCTCTCAGTCCAATTCTCCCTCTGTCTCACCCTCCCTGCCAAAGTGCCTCTCTCGGCAACAGTAATTCTCATTAATTATCACTGCAAGCATGTTCCGGTGCCAGAGAGCCCCAGGTGTCGAGCCTCGGTCAAATCTCCCCGTTCCTGTTAGGGGCAGTCGAGCTTTTCTGGACGAGGCAGGGGGTTAGACATCTTTACCACCCCTCAGTGCAACAGAGCTTAACTTTATCTAAGAAATGGAGGCAGATTAATGAGCTGGCTTCACTGATTATACGACTAAAGTGTGATTGTGGAGGCCACGGTCAGTCCCCACCCCCCAATGGGAGATACACGGAGATAGGGTTAGGAGCTCAGACATCCGGAAAAAACTGGCAGTAGAGTCGTTGCTCCTTCACATCAAAAGGAGCCAGCTGAGGTGGTTCAGGCAGAAAACTGGATTAAAACCAGAACTGACTGGAAAAATTATGCCATTTCTTTGCCCTGGGAGTACCTGGATCTGGAATTCCCTGCTCAGCCTGCTACCACTGCATCCTGACTCCCGCTAAGAAGATGGGTGGACGGATGGAGTTTGAAGGGAATGTTCATTTAATCTTAAACTTTCTTTACAAATAGGTTATTTATTCACTCAGTCCACACAAATTTGATTCCAGTACTTTGAGTCTCCACTGCATTTTGCTGGACAAGCTACTTCCTCACCTCTCAGCTTCACTATGTGTATATAGGTGTGTGTCCATGTGCAAAGGCCCCCTGTTTAGCCCACACCTAGCAGAAGCATGTCGACCTGAGGACAGAGCTGTGAAGTGAAAATAACTTTCCTTGAGTTCACTATGACTTCGAACTTCCTGCCGTGTGTCAGGGGAGAATTTTCTTGACTTCATTAACATGGTGTCAGTTTGGTGGCAAATCTGAATATATGACCAGTAAATGTAACATTAAATAAGTCACAGCCAGCAGACTCCATCAGGCTGGCTTATCTCAAACATTCTGTTCCAGTCACAGCCCAACACGATGGATTCGTCGAAAGCTGCTGGATTTCACCAAAAATCTTTATTGTGATTATTTTGGCCAGTTTTTGACTGTTGATTATTTAAACATAATTATTCCTAAATGTAACATTTATTTAAATTTTAGAAAGCACTGTCTAGAGCTTGTTTTGGCTATAAGGCCAGTCTCGCAAAGGTAGCTGCTGGTCCTTTCTGGGCTGCCTCCAACGCAGGTGACGCAGGGTGCAGATGGGGGTGAAGAGAGCCCAAGGCTGCAGAAAACTTAACTCTGAGCACCTGAAAAGACAGCTGCAGGCCACCATTAATAATCCTTCCAAGGATTCACTGATGTGAATTTTAGATTCATCTTGTTGACCACAGAGTCTCTTGTAGTCATTTTGTCTCGAGCTGAACTAAACCGTTAGAGTGTCTCAGCTTTTAGGGACACCGCTGTAAAAACAAGGGATTCACTTGATCTATAACAAAAAAAAAAGAGAGCTTCATACTGAAGTATGCAAAAGATAATCATTTTATCCAGATTATTTTGTTTTCATAAGCTTTGGAAACCAAAATCCTAATTGAAATTAAAAATTTGATTAATCTCCCAGCCCAAGATTAATCCTGGAAGACTGTTGGAATTTCCTCCTATAAAAATAACCACAGATCCTTTATCAACCAGTCAAATCTGAGACTCCAGCCCTGCTTTTGACAACTTACTTAAAAAGAATTTATGCGATAGAGTAAAATATTCTGGACAATCTCTGGTTGCAGATTTGTGATCATCTTTGTCTGAATGGTTGAAATAGTTCATATTTTCTTGGTTCTCGATGCAACTGTAGTCCCAACACGGTCGTTATTGTGCATCCTGCTGTTCCAGCTGTTACGACCGTGTTACCAAAATGAGACCTGAAAACTGAAAAAGATGAGGAAAGCACTTGAACAAATATGAGTTAAAGCTGCATGTCTCTGAAGTTCCTACAGCTCTTGGTTGGTTTGCAGAACCAAAGGTCAACAACCCAAACCAGCCCTTAAAAAAGGAATATATGCGTTTCATAAATTAGCATGTGTTTATGATTTCCAGCACTGAGGAGTGTCCTCATGTTCTAATGCGCATAAGAAGTCATTCTTCAGTATCAAACAAACTGTTCCACGTTAACTACATGTAGGTGTGTGTGTACAAAACACTTCTGCAAGTGCATCTTCCCAGACGAACACACTTGACTATAAAATAACCCGACTGGACAAGCACAAAGCCTCTCCCTGGGCCAAATAATGTGACGGTGGATATAAGTGAGACGACACAAACTACAAGGATCAGACAAACACTCCCTCTAGCCAAAATGGCAGATAACACAGAGGGAGGAGGGGGGGGGGGGCCTTGGAGGATTAGAAATGTGTACGGTCTCCTGGGATAATGAGGAAGCTCTGGATAATAGAGTAATCCAATCTGCATCAGCACAGCTTTATAATCCTTCACCTTTTTGGCCTCTATCCCACCACGAGGGGATGTTTTTCTTCATCACTATGACAACACAACATCTTCCAAATACAATACGTGATTGAGAGGCCGCAGTGTGTCGTTAACAGTTAATGAAAAATGTGATGACATGAGGTGTTGTTTATCACATTTTTGCAAGATATATTTACGGCAACAGTGATCGTTTGGTTTTAACAAAAGTCACCGTTAGTCAGCTGACTTCACCCTGAAACGTCATTAGACACAGATTCAGAACCAGCTGTGATGGAGAAAATACTCCGTCAGGGCTCTGCACAAGCCACGGTGTGGCCATTCTCCCACATACCACCTCCAGCACAGTGAAATTAGATGTATAAATCTAAACTCAGCACTCCAACAGATATGCAGCAGAAGATAATTATTCCATTATGCATATTAAAAAAAAATAAATAAAAAATTACATGGCTCGGAGCAGACAATCACTTCTTGTGAGGCCTTATGTAGCATTGATAAGCAGAAGAGGACCATCAGTATGTGGGTATGATCTTAAGGTGTGCGGCTGAGTGCAGCAACAGCAAATGGTAGAGAGGCAGCTCGGCAGTGTAGATGTAATTATGATATGTCATACAATCATACTGCTGAAATATCTTTTAAAGCGTGACAAGAATGAATAATGAGTGTGAGCAGAAACATTAATGAGAATAAAATCATTTGTAGGCTGCATGCAAAAAAAACAAAACAAAAAAGAGTGATTGTCATTCTTGAAGCAAACATACAGTATCATGACCTGGGTGTAGACTAAAAATTGTCGCCTGACTGACTTTGATGCTGCGTCCTGGGTCACTGACCACCAGACGTTTGGCCTGTGCGACTGGGACGTAAATGAAAGAAAAATGCGAAGGGTTCAGAGCAGCTAAACCCAAACTACATCAGCATTTCCCAATCAGATCAGATCATTTCCCGCATCGGCATACCACTGGCCACTTTTGGATCTCGGCACTGCCGGTAAGATTCTGCAGCGTCTTATCTCAACTTGTTGATCTGCAGTCGTGCACTGGGGTTACTGTCTGTGGTATCCTGCTACAAACCCTTGATACGCAGGTCATCTCTGATGAAATGTTTTGCTCACGGCTTGCTGGCTTTGTAACCTATGGCGCAGCTGTTATGATGAGCTGATACTGTGGAGCAGCCACACTCCTTCATGAAAAGAGCCTGTCCTCATTCACCGCATGAATAAGTTAGAACCAGAGATCCACGATCCTCTAAAACAGGAGTTTGCCTCCGTCTCTGTCTGGAGGTTTGCAGTGGATATGGATAAAAGAGGAAACCAGAAAAAGAATATGCTGCTCTTTATATTTCACTGAAGTTGGAAAAACGTTGACAGATTTTAACTTCTGTTATTTATTTATTTATTTATTCACTTGTTTGTTGTGCTGTTGCATTTTGAGATTTCTCAATAAATACAGAAGTTAAGAGGCAGGTAAAGCCAAACGGTGCTACGTGAAAGGGGGATATAATTCTGCCATGTTTAAATGCGTCCCCTGTCTGCAAGAGGAAAACGTATTGCTCAGATTATGCAACTTGATTTTAACTAAAGACAATTAAAGAGTCCCTGCAAATGCAGCACTTATGTTTAAGTTCCCAACTATTTTCTTTTTAGCTGAAAGTCATAATTATCCTATAAACACTGCACTGACAGCAATATTAGATAATCATATAGCTTTAAAGAAAAAATCCCCCCCCCCACACACACACACACACACACTGATTATAACTTGATACTTTGTCTCACTATAAACCAGGTCTAAAGGGAAACCCCTCAAAATAATGACAACAGTGAGCAGCAAGAGAACATGTGTCACAAGCCAAGCAGCCAGCAGAAGAAAAATGAGCCTAACAGCTACAAGAGACTCATTCACTATCAATAATAATATTCCACACAATGCACTTAGATTGGCAGCAGTATAATTTAGTGGAATATTAGCCATAAAACACATCAGGGAGTAGCAACAGCCAGCCAGCCATATCACCTGACACATAAATGATGAACACAGCCAATATCCATTCACAAAGTGCATTTAGAGGAAGCTGCAAACATTTACCTCCATACTCTGTATCCCAGCGGAGAATGAATGTGGTGACAACCTCCAACATCCACAAAAACAGCAGGCTTATTGCAAAACCAGCCACCAGTTCAGTTTTATATAAAACACGACTTCCTAAGGCAAACAATCATTACACCATACTTACAGCCCAATAATAAATTCATTAAAACACACTTCGAGACCATACACAGCACAGGCAGAAACAAACTGCCTTACCTGTATGGAGTCTGTCGGAGTTCTGCTTCTCCAGGAGTCCTTTTCTCTGCAACCTGCTTCTCAAACTGCGCTTTATAAACTTTCACAGACCACCTGTACTGTATGATGCTGCCCTGGTTCCGCTGGAGCGTATTAAATTTTCCGAACTCCAGGCATTTCCGGGTTTACAAGCGTTTTAAAATGGCCAAAAAAAAAAAAAATTGTAAATGGTGATTTAAAAGAAAAAAACAACTCCTTGCCGGTGAGCGCAGGTACTATGAATGCTGACATGCTTGACAAGCCAACGTTAATGGCTTTAGCGTCACTTCCTGTCATGGAAAACCAGCTAATGCTGTGAAATAGTGGTGTGCGATACTGCGAGATTTGGTATCGATCTAATACCAAGTAAATACAGGACCTGTATCGCCGATACTGATACCCAGTGGCGCAAAAAGTGGGTATGCAGTATATGCAATGCATAGGGGCGCCGCACAAAGGGGGCGCCAAAGCGATGCGGGAAAATGATTTCTGTAGTCGGCATTTTCTGTGTTTAACAGATGTGCATATGATATCATCATCAACAGGCACTGATTAGGCGCCCCTGTGCTCCTTCACCCCCCCCCCCCCCACACACACACACACACACTTTTGAGAATGCGTTC
>JAVDPK010002094.1:227897-246012 GCA_034780415.1 Cichlasoma orientale
CCCCCCCCCCCCCCCCCCCCCGGACATGTCCAAAACATCTCAGCCCTGCCTCTCTAACTTTGTCTCCAAAGTGCTCGACCTGAGTTATGCCTCTGACGTACTCATTTCTAATCTTTTTGATTCTGGTCACTTTTAATTAAATCTTAACTTCAGCTCGGCCTCCTGTCTTTTTGTCAGTGCCACTGTCTCCAAACCATATTTCACTGCAGGTCTCACTGAACCTTCTCTTTCACTCTTGCTTCTATCCTTCTGTCACAAATCACCCCTGACGCTCGTCTCCGTCCACTCCTTATTGTGTTTCCTTGTGTGTCTCTTGTGCTTTTATTCTCTGTCTTTAATCTTCTGTTCTTTGTGATTGCCCCACGTGAATTATGTCAGCCTGTGTAATTAGTCCCCATGTACACTCCTGTCTTTCCCTTTGTCAGGTTGTCTGCTCCTTGTGAACTGTTACTGATTTCCTGCTGTGTTTCAGTTCTACGTGTAGGTTTTTCTTTTTTAATTTTACTCCTCTGGACTTTTTGTTTCATAAACTTTGTTGGTCAATAATATCTCATTTTGTTATTACATTACACACTGCCTATCTCTGCATTCTGTACTTCAGTCCTCTCCTCTACATAATTCCTTATCATGATAATTGGGACACTGGGGGCTCTTACTCCATGTCATTCCCTCAGTCCCTCTGCCTTTCAGTCACACTCCAATAAAGAGAAAACACCAAAAATAAATCCATCCATCCTGTTATTTTTCAGCATTACCTTATGGTAGTGCAACTCCTCCAGGATGGCACATCAAAATACGTGCCATTGCCAGAAGGTTTGCTGTGTGGAGATTACAGGAGACAGGCAATTACTCCAGAAGAGCAAGACAGGGCCTAGAAGGTCCTTAACCCATCAGCAGGACCAGTATCTGCGCCGTTGTGCAAGGAGGAACAGGATGAGCACTGCCAGAGCTACAAAATGACCTCCAGCAGACCACTGGTGTGAATGGCTCTGACCAAACAATAAAAAACAGACTTCATGAGGGTGGCCTGAGGGTCCGACATCCTCTAGCGGGCCGTGTGCTCACTGCCTGTCACCGTGGAGCCCAACTGGCATTTGCCATAGAATACCAGAATTGGCAGGTCCACCACTGGCGCCCTGTGCTGTTCACAGATGAGAGCAGGTTCACCCTGAGCACATGTGACAGACGTGAAAGGGTCTGGAGAAGCGTTGCAGAACATGCTGCCTGTAACATTGTTCAGCACGACTGGTTCGGTAGTGGATACACAGACAACTACAGGCTGGGCAACGACACCCTGACTCTCATTGGTTTTGGAATGAAATCCTTGGACCCACTGTCAGATCCTGCAGCGGGTCTTGGGTTCCTCCTGGTGCACAACAATGCCCCGGCTGATGTAACGATGTGCAGGCATTTTTTGGAGTATGAAGGAATTGATACCATTGACTGGCCTCATGCTTGTCTGACCTAAATCCAACAGAATACCTCTGGGACTTTATGTTTCGGTCCATTCCACCACGAGTTTGCACCTCAGACTGTCTAGGAACTCAGTAATGCCCTGGTCCAAGTCTTGGAGGAGATCCCCTCAAGACACCATCCTTAAGAGCATGACCATATGTTGTCAGGTATGCCTGCAAGCACGTGGAGGCCATACAAAGTACTGAATACCATTCTGAGTCGCTGCAATGAAATTTCGGCAAAATGAATTACCTTACTGCATAATTTTCGCGCTCTGATTCTGAGGGTAATTTTGAATTCACTCTCTGTAGTGTGATAATTTTGAATTCCATCAAACAATTTTGCATCCTTTTGTTTCCAACACATTATCCAGGCCATATCAGCACTCAGCACCAGCCAAAAGTTTGGACACACTGAGTATGTCCAAACCTTTGGCTGGTACTGTAGATATCCAGCATTATTTTTTTTTCACATTGAGATTAAAAAAAAAAATCCCATTGAGATCTGATGTCCCGTCTGCGAATCGCCACGTTATGGGAGGGGTTTGTGTGTCCCAAGGATCCCAGAGGCTATGTTGTCCCAGGGCGTTTGCCCCCTCGTAGGGTCTTCAAAGGCAAAGTGGTCCTGGGTGAGGGGCCAGATGAAGAGTGATTTAGATAGCCCTTATGAGAGGAAGATCAAGGAAACAGTTTACCCTCCCTGGGATAGGGATACCAAGGCTCCATCCTGGGGCCAGACCCGGGGGCCAGGCTTTAGCCCATGGAGCCCAGCTGGGAGCAGCCTGAAGAGGAGATATGGGCTCACTCTCTTATATGCCCACCACTCATAGGAGGTGTCATCGGGGTCAAGTGCAGTGAATATCAGCAGGAGGCCCTGGTGGACTGATCCCCGGCTATCAAGGCTGTTATTGGGACATAGAATGTCATCTCTCTGGTGTGGAAGGAGTCTGAGCTAGTGCATGGATTTGAGTGATACTGGCTAGATGCAGAAATAGCTCACCTCAACACCTGGCCTGGGCCCTGGAACCAGTCTCCTGGAGAGGGGCTGGACTCTTTTCCAGTCTGGAATTGCCCTTGATGAGAGGTGGCGGCCTTGGCTGGGTATCCTTGTATCCCCTTGGCTTGGTGGCTGTACGTCGGAGTTTTCACCAGTGGACGAGAGGGTTGTTTCCTTGCACCTTCAGGCCAGGGAATCCTGACTGTCATTTGCGCTTATGTGTCAAGTGACAGTTCAGACTACCCAACCTTCTTGGAGTTGCTGGGTGGGATGCTCAAGGGTGCTCCATCCAGTGACTTTATCATCCTTTCACGTTTTTAAGCAGTAATTTTTCACTGCAAAGCTACACAGTCATACAAGCTTCATGTAAAACAGCCCAGCCTAATAAACATTGAGATACATCATAGTATAATAAGCAGCCTTACACCCAAGGGGTGCATTACTACAAATGGTCATTAAAACACTTGACAGCTACAGGAACATATTACCTCCCATAGCTGCTGAATGGAGTATTTTGGCAACATACTCTTTTGTTTTACAGTTTCTAGTTGTGGGTGAATTTACTGCAAACAAAAGTCAAAATGATGACACAGTGATATGCAGCAGAAGTGTTAAAGTGGATGTTTAGTGATGTTATTGATGTCAGGGATGAGAGATGATAGCTGTTGTTTCATAGCCACAGATCCTGTGTTTAGGAACTGGAAAGAGAACACATAGGATTGAAGTAAATTTGTTTTCACGGCCCAAACCGGGGCCGTGAAAACCAGGCACTCTCTTGATCAAGTCGACATTTAGCTTGAGCAGAGAGGTCACTCCACTGCTTTTGTGGATTGGAAATAAATGCATTTTAAGATGGGGTGCACTCAATTTGGGATGAAAGAAAGGAGCTTAAATGGTTCTTTAAGGTGGGCTGGGAGTCTGAATGTTTGCATCACAAACCAAAAAAAAAAAAATCAGGTGACTTTAAGAGCTTATTGTTAAAATCACATGGTTTATAATCCATTTAATCCCTCATGGCCTCAAAAGGAAAACTCAGCCCCGAGTCATTTGGATTTTTTTTTTTTTTTTTTTTTGTCAGTTTCTTCAAGATTTATGTGTTTTGTGCTGGGGAGAAAAAACTGTTTACACAGGAATGTGTGTTATGCACACATGCAGTCCAAACACACCCGTGTTTCTAAATTGGCCTTATGTGGTTAGATAGAAGAAGCACTTAAAGCGCACAGGATATAATGATTTATGAATGTGTGCGCAAACGGGGTGATGTAAACCACTTTAAATGGTAAGACTACAAATATCACTGCATTTCAATTTTGAATATAAACGGAGCAGGCAGCTATAAGGATTTTGGTGCCAGGGACCTTCTTAGAGAGGGGAAACTTTTCCAAGAACCCGCTCGTAATAGTGCTTCCAGTTTAGCTGGTTTGGCTTTAGTACCACACACAGTGTCCTCCCGTTCACCTTGTGCGAAGTTAGAAATTTCACGACAGATTAACATGACGTGTCACATATCATATCTCAGGTTATAATGGACACAGTTTACTGCTTCTGCTCATTTAAATAGTCACCATTTGATGCAAGCAATAAATAATAACCCTCAAGCAACCGCGCCGTTTTAGTGACTAAATGATGGAGTGACTGCATTTTAGTGGCTCTAGCTAAACAGTTTACCTGCCTCTGAAAGCCACTAACTTTCATCTACACTGACATCACTATAAGGGATACTGTATTTGTGTAACTGGGCCACAAACCTTGTCAAAATATCCATTAAACTGCAGGTTTGTCCATGACCTGCCTGTCTCCTCTGGTTGCTCATAAAATGCTACGACAAGTTGTAGGAGAAGCGGGGTGACAAAGTCACGGTTAGAAGCATTGGCACAAATAAATATAGAGCTGGGGTCATAAATGGCTCTGCTTGGACACTTGAAGGTTAAAGACAGCACAGTTTTATGAACCATAGCAAATTATTTCAAGGAGCCCTTAGCTGTGAGTTGCAGACTTCATTCTGAGAACCGCAGGTCTTGAGAGGAAACTGAAGGTGGAGAAACTGGCATCCTTCTATTTTTCTTTGGTGAATTTAGTTCAGTGCAGCTGCTGAACATCAGTGTTTGATGGTTAACCAAGAGAGGAGGCTGACAACAAACTCCAAAATTCAGCCTCAAGCCTTTGATCAGCAGCACATACATTCTCTCATTGTACTCCAAAGTAGCTGCGCTGGAAACATCTCAGGTTGGAGTTGTCTGCGATGGACGTGGGAGCAAAGACAATATAAAAATCTTCTGACAACAAATCAACTCAATCGACTCGTGAGACTGAGGGTGAACGGGCTGACCCTCGAAACTGCAGCCTGACGAAGAAAAAACTTTGACTCACGCTCGCCTGAGCTTCTTTTCTGATCCGGTGGAATCACAGCAGACATAACAAAGAGCTTTCATTTCTCAGTAAATGAATATGAAGAAAGAAAAGCCTCAGAAGTTTCCATGTTTCTTGGTAATTAGTAAAAAGATTTTTGTCCTGCACTTCTGATACCAGAGGCTGTTTACACAACGAGCAGAACAAACTGCTATTTGACTTGATTTCTAATCATGAATTTTAAAATCTTCACTGACCTTTTCAAGAGAACAAAGCACAAGAAAACAAAAGTGCAGAACATTAAATTGCGGATAATCTGAATAATAAAAAAGTTTTGCAGTAAGTTTGCTTTACTTGTGTTGTCTCAATGCTTTTTTAAAAAAAAAAAAAGATATGAAGCTACACTTTTTCTTGTGCACCCAAACTCAGTTCACCCATCTTGCAGAAATGGACGATTTTACTGTGTTTGTATTTTTAAGTCCTGAGAGGAGCTGCACGCCAGTGAAGCCAATATTTAAGCTAAGAGTCGTTGCTGTGTCACTGTGAACGCGTAGATATTTATTTTTCCTTCTATTTTATCTGAACTCTAAATGAATAATAGCAGCAAACCTTCACATGTCGACGGAAATCGTGTTAGCCCTTTAGAACTGGGAAGGAGGAAGTCTCACACGTTACATGAAAGCAGAGATGCTCAAGCGTGAGTCTGCCCGTGGACCGATGGTCACAGGTGCTTGGTGCACTGCGGAGCTATAAAATTAGCATCAATTCCTTTTACTTGGATGGAATATGCATCCTGGCTTCAAATGCATCAATGTCAAATCCAACTCCAGAAGCTATTTTTCTGCACTATGCAATGAATTATCTGTCAGGCGTATGAATATTGTTTACATCTAGCCCTGAAATTGGCCCCTGAACTGTCCCTTTCTATCCGTACAGGTCAGGTCCATTTTTTAAGATGAACAGATTCTCCTGTATTTTTTTTTTTTTTAAAAACTCCCACATACTGTAACAAATAACATACTGGTTTCACTTCATGTGGTATACAAACTTAGCATTTTAATCACAATGTTTTTTATTTTCTGCAGGATGATTAAGTTATCCTGGAAAAAAAAAAAGACCTTTCAGTTAAAGTTGGCACATTTAAATATCTACTGCGGTGGAAATGTTTATTAACGCTGAAGGAAATTGATCAGACTCGGACGCCCTGTGCAGAAACATTTACGGCAGTAAGTTCCATATTGGGGAAGCAAAGATGACCACATGCCACCCAAATTGGAAGGATGACCTCTTATCTATCCAGGAAAGTTCACGTAATTCTTCGTATCTCATTCCTAAAAATGTGATAAGAATTTCTAAAATTAGATAAAGGAGGGTCCTGCGAAGCTCGGGGCATGTGTAGACCCAGTTTTAGTGATGCCCACGCTGAAGTCCTAGGTCATTTGCAGACACTAGACCGTCCTGTTCTAGCTCGAGGCTCCGCTGTGCATGACTTTATGAGATTTTAGCAGAAAGAGAGAGAGAGGCAGGGACTTGCTCTAAACAGAAAACGTGCTTTACAACAACATAGTCATTAATCTGAATGAAATTTGTCTCTGTTGAAGGTGTGATTGATGATTGTCTATCATTACGCGAACTAGTGCAGCGTTTGTTTAGGGCAAGTATGACACTGGCAATTTTCTGTGGCTATAATTTACCAATGTCCCCCAAACACCTCGTATGCAGGTAATTGGTTGCTATGAAAGCTAACAGACACACAGATAATGTTATAAGGATACAACCATTAAACATTTGAGGGTGTTGCTGATATTAAACACAAAGCGTATGAAGTGAGCCTGGGGAGCAGAGCTAATGCTAATGGATGCAGGTAGGTGATACATAATCAAAGGGGAGGTCACCTTGAATGCATAATGTCAATAAATGTCTGCACAAAGACAGGCATGCAGATGTGTAGTACTGTAGTAGTTGCTGGTAAAGTCCAAGTTGCATGCACAGTGTCCAAACTATGAAAATAAACACACAACATAGTGAAATTCACAAACTTCTGACGTATTTTGAAAGCACAAAATATGTAAAGATAGTGCCTCCTTTTTTCACTCAGGCTAAATAAAAAAGGTTCTCGGGGGACTCAAGAGTCAAATTTGGGCTAATTTGGTTCTTTGACTTTACTCAGGAGTGATACTTCTTTTAAGAGAGATTCTTTGTATAGCAGAACGGGTGGAGGCCTCCCAGGATGCATGTTAGTGTTGATAAACAGTGAGTTTCTGGGTTTGGCAATGTGCTTTAAGGATTACCAGGATGCCAGACCGAGCACGGATCTATCAAATGGCAGTTTTTTTTTTATTGTTTGACAGGCTGGCAACAGACAGTCAGACACATGCGTCCTTCCTCCCATGCAGAGCGGCGCAGGCAGCACTCATAAAGCAGGAAACGCTGGGAAAGGAGAATATTTTTTTAGCCAAAATACAAGAGCTGCTCATCTGAACAACCTTAAACTTGGCACTGTACTCACCGGAGTCCCCAGCAATACAGCCACCACACTTGAAGTGGATTGGATGAATGGTTGCAGACAAAGGCAAAGGCAAAGACCAGATGCACAGACTCACACTCACATGCACAGATTCCTGGATTGATTAGCGAGATTTTGATGCAGGCCTCGATCCAAATGCCGTCTAGGAGCCCACATGTGTGATTCAGTGGTTTGGTAGCTATGCAGCAACGAGGCAGTCAGACATATCAAGCAGCTGTAGCCATTTTAAAACCATCATGCTCTTATGTTGTGATTGCTGGCAGTATTATCACAGCAAGCAATGTCACTCCAGCTTAGGCGCCTTGCGGGGAGCCCAGGTCGTTGTGTAGCTGGATGGCATCATCCCTCTGCTGAGTGCACAGCAAGGTTATGTCATTCCAGCAGGCATGCACACCACAGAGGAGCGGTTTCTGCCAGGCTGCATCGCAGCATCCCCGCTCCTGTCTGAATGAACAAGGCTTATCCTCTCCACGGTCTCACTTTCTGCCTCACAATAGAGCTGCTTTCACATCACCCGGAGGCTGTCAGCAAGGCCACAGTCACCTCACTCTCAGCTTACCACACTGTAAATGAAACCAGTGACAGATAATTAGATTCCAAATTATCTAGTGTTTGCACACATCAAAAAGACTCGGCAGACGCAAAATAGGCTTGGAACAAAAAAAAATGAGATGTGGTCCTCATGAGAAAAATCAGAGCTTTCTTGTTAACATGTAAGCTGTTCAGCGGTATTGACTTGTGCTTTCTGTCTTGTTGACTTGCGCTGGTTAATTTACTGCTTTTATTCCAGCTGTCGCTCCACATTCATTTTCAGAAGCTATATGTTTGCAGAACAAAGAAATCCCCCATTTTTTTATTCTCACATTGTTGAAGATTTTTCACAATGCGTCACTGACTCTTTATCTTGTGCGATTGTTTATGATACATTGCTGTCTGTCCCAAAGGCAGAAACTTGAAAGCACTTAAAATTCACCATATTGTGTCCCCGCTTTTGCATTTTCTGTTGCATCGAGTAATATTTAAATGCCAAAGAAATCATCTCTGCCTAAAGGACTAACACGCATCTTTTGGCATTAGATAACTCTTGTTTCTAACAGCCAGCGGTGGCTAGTTAAGCTGTTTATTCATGATTAAAAGAGACGGGCATAAAATAGGGAGGAAAAGAACGTAGCTTTTAAATAATGAGATTCACACGAAAATCCATATGTAGATGGATTAGCATGACACATCCTTTTAAAAGTCAAATCATCACAAGATCCTGACATTTTAAAGTTTCAAAACTTTCATTCAAATTACTTTCACCCCTCCGTTTGATTGAGGAAGGCCTGGCACCATAGAACTCATTAACAGCCAGTCTATTATTCAAGCAATTGTTCTCTTGTTTTTCCAGTGGTAATTCATCTACACAGGAAAGGAAATTACTTTGTCTTTGGTAGTTACTCATTAGAAGGGTGGTTCATTAAATTCTCTGACCTGACGTCACAGTAGATTTTTCTTGCCAGTGCAAAATAAAGGCATTCATTTATTGCAGTTAATAGCTTTTCCCATTTAGATCTGACTAGTCCTTTTGGACTGTTGTGGTCCTGGCTCTAGGACCCAGTGTGTCTGATTTGGACTTTTAACTTCTGTTTTGTTTCAGTTTGATTTTGCAGTTTTGATGTATTTTATATTATAGTTCTTGATTTGGTTCCTGGTATTTATGTTCTTAGAGTTTTGGTTTGTTAGTTCTGTTTGCAGATTCTGGGACTGATTTCTTGCATTTCCTCAGTATTTCTAAAATTAGAAACATCCTGTCTCAGAGTGATGGTGAAAAATTAATATGTGCATTTATTACTTCTATGCTGGACTATTGTAATTCATTATTATCAGGCTTTCGCAAAAGCTCCCTAAAAAGCCTTCAGCTGATCCAAAATGCTGCAGCTAGAGTACTGACAGGGACTAGAAAGAGAGAGCATATTTCTCCCATACCGGCTTCCCTTCATTGGCTCCCTGTTAAATCCAGAATTGAATTTAAAATCCTTCTTCTTTGTCATAGTCAGTGGGCTTTTGACTGTGTGGAGCATGGAAAAGGTGAGGATCCAGATGCAGGACACTTGTAGGATAACTAAACAGGGAAGACACAGACACGTGAATAACATAACACAGGAGAGTTGACACAGGGAGCACTGAAACTAATTAAGCAACTGAGAACACGATTAAATATGCAAAACATAAACACCAAGCAAACCAAGAATCAACAGAACATTTAGAAAAACAAAACTCAAAAGTCTAAAAAACTCAACATGCTGGGCAAACTGACCTGGGACCATGACATTCTTACATACAAGGTCTTGAATAATCAGGCTCCATTATAAAGACCTCATAGTACCGTATCACCCCAATAGACTGGAGGGCTGTGGTTCCTTGGGATGGAGAGCCTTCAGCTTTCAGGCCCCTCTTCTGTGGAACCGGGTCCCAGTTTCATTATTTTTAAGATTAGGCTTAAAACCTTCCTTTTGATCAAGCTTATAGCTAAGGCTGGATCAGGTGACCCTGAACTATCCCTTAGTTACACTGTAATAGGCCTTGGGCACTGGGGGGTTCCCATGATGCAGCGTTTCTTCTTCAATCACCTCTTTCCACTTTCTGTGTTTATACACCACTCTGCATATAAACATTAGTTATTGTTAATCTCTGGCTCTCTTCCACAGTGTGTCTTTTGTCTTGTCTCCGTCCTCTCACCTCCAATCGGCCGCAGCAGATGACTGCCCCTCCCTGAGCCTGGTTCTGTTGGAGGTTTCTTCCTGATAAAAGGGATTTTTTTTTAGGGACTTGACTCCACTGCTTTCTAATTGGTTGTGTTCTGGTTCATTTCTCAATAAAAGCGAGCTTGCTGAGCCCACATGTCATTTTGCAGTTAAATTCCCATCCCGCAGCAACTACGTCAATATTTGTGGAGGAATTTCTGAATTACTGATTCAAACCTTTGATGTTCTGGCCGGACCCTGAATGTAGGTAGTTAATGTAAATTTTGGTGTATGTAGACATCAACAGATTAGAGAGTTTTACCCATTTATCACAGTTAATTTCTGTATTATCACAAGCAGATTGAATGTAATTGCAAACTTGACCCCATTTAATCACAGACTGATGGCAGACTGATGGCAGACTGATGGCAGACTGATAGCAGACTGATAGCAGACTGATGGCAGACTGATAGCAGGCCGATAGCAGACTGATGGCAGACTGATAGCAGACTGATAGCAGACTGACTCCGTCTGATTACAGTTTTATTGCAGTTGTGAGGCACCAAAGTTGCTTTGAAATTAGCAACTGACAAAGAGGCTGTAAGTGGTAACGGGTGTGATCCCTGTCTTCAAAGCAACCATTTCAAAGGCAATGGTATCACAATTTTATTACACATGGTCATAGTAATTTTGTTTGTGTTTCAGTCTCCAGCCACTTAATATGACTGTAACGTTATTATTTTCTGTTAGCAAACTTTTCAATTTGTCTTCAGTTGGCTAATAATTCTATGCATACAGCACCAGTCCAAAGTTTGGACACACTTACCCATTCATAAGAATATATTCTTTATGTCCCGTTGACAATGTAAATCAACATCCGCCAGGTCATCATTGTAGCACTTAGAAGCAGTTAGACTGCACTTTAGCCATTTGATAAACAACTATGTTTTCAGAAACTAGAAAGTGTTACCTTTCGAATCAGCTCTCTTACATTCTGGCCTTACATTTGTAAGATTTTCATTTGAGTATCTAAAAATAGATAAAGGTTAAAACAGGTAACAAATTGCCAGTAACCTGTTTAGGTTTGATTTGGTTGGATCTCGTTAGCTCAAACAAATTTAAAGTAGAGAATAAGAAAATGGCCTCTGAGTGGCGAGACTTGTTTTACAAGGACGTGTGTATAATAAGAGCCAATCAGCAGAGAGCCCGTTCACCTCCAGTAAATGTCATTGTATCAGAATTGGCTGCTCTTCACCTAGAGGAGCCTGGGAATTTGTCCTCAATGAATGGGAGTGAAAATGAGTTAAAAGGCAAATCCAATTATTTACACCTGCTACTGCCCCAGCGGCACCCATTTCCAAACAATAACTACAAAAGATGCGGCTACTGCCATCGAGAGGCTGCTGAAATTCTCTGCTGCTGCTATCAAGTGGCTTGTGGCGCAAGACACCAGTACATGGAGCTGTATCAGGTCATCATGAAAAAGTCCTTTTATTTTAATGCATTATAGTTTTTTGACTCTAGCGCCATATGGCCCATTTATTCTGGGCTCATATCATGTGCACCAACATTTAAACAGGAAGTCCTGGTGAAACCGGCAAGTGCCAAACCGAAAAACTTCCAAACTAACTAAAGCGAAATATTTAAATTTAAAAAATATTAGATTAAAAAAGCAGATTTCCTTTCTCTTGCAGAATAACGCAAAAAATAGACATTTAATGGTGAATAAATAAGAGAACACAGTTGCGGCGCTTGTTATTTTCACATTTAGAACTGTTGTTATTCCCTCCCATTACCCTCTGAAACTGAAAGGCACTGAAAAGCCTGACACATGCTGAAGTTAAAGAAGTGAGCCAGTCTCTCAAAAAAAAAAAAAAAAAATGGAAAAAGCTACCTGGAGTGCCAGCAGCTGTGCCGAGCAGTGCTGTGCTGAAAGCATGATGAAAACAGGGCTGCACTTGACTACCAATGCACCACCCTTGGGAAAAGGGTGTAGATTTTGAATGAGCTTGATATCCACTGAATGAGAAATAAATGCCGCTCTTAAGTACCTGTCAGCAGTGTGAGCAGAGCAGCAGCTGTGTTACGCTTCACTCAAAGCTTTTTAAAGAATCTTTGGCTGAATACTTGGAATGTAGAGGTTACTGAATGAGCTAATAAAAAAAAAGGGAAATGCTCACATAAATGCATGACAGATTACGTTTTCATTTGACCTTTCAGACTCGGAGCTGACACTCTAAGCTAGAGGAGTTTGAAGCGAGGGCAGAGGAAAAGCATCCATCTGCAAATAAAAGCAAAAACTAGGATATCATCATGATTTATTTTAAATTACAAATTAATATGATCCACGTGGCAGCCTTTCAGTGGCAAAAATAAAATTAAGGGTAAAAAAAAAACTGTCGTTAGAAAGAAATGCATGTAAATTCAAATGAAGGTTTTTAATTATATTTGCTGGCTACGCAGCTTCTATGTATTTCAGGAGAGGATGCTGATATAGTGGAGGACTACAAGAATGTGGCTGTCTACACTGACAGCATACTGAACTGGAAGATCAACACCAAGGCTATATATAAGGAGGGGATGAGCCGACTCTATTTCCTGAGGAAGATGAGATCCTTCAACATGTGCAGCAGACGGTGGAAATATTCTACCAGTGCGATGTACGCAGTCTGCCGAGGGAGCGGCATCGGCGCTGACGACACCGACGGACTGAATAAACTGATCGAGAAGGCCGGGGCCGGAGCTGGCTGCAAAACACACCTCTAAGCTGAGGTGGAGAGAAGCACACTAAGCAGACTGTAAGCCATTGCCTGATGACAGCCCAACGCCCTCTCATCCCAGGTCAGATACCGCCTGTCCCACCGATATGCACAGCGGCCACAGCATCAGTCACTGCTGAGAGATGACAGCGATGCTTTAAAGACCTGCAAGGTCTGAGTTAGAAGATTAGAGGGGTGACAGAGGCATGAATTGCAGCCCGGAGAAAATGCTCTGGACCTTTGTGTTTTCCAATTTTTTAAAAACTTGTTGATTTATTTTTGTTTTCACCAACTTTTTAACATCACGTCAATTCACTGGTTAGAGTTTGGCACTAAAAACTACTTGAACATGTTTAGGAAAAGATAAAAACACTTCAAAACAAAAAGAAAATGCAAAAATATTAGTAAATTTGGATTGTCCGATCCAAACAGAATACAATTTTGGACAATATTATGAAATTCAACTATATGCTATTCAGAAATTGTCACTACTTGTTTTCTGCAATGTTAAATTTATTAGTGTGAGCTCAAATATGGGATTTTTAACTAGCCAATACTCAGACATTTTTTCATGTATCAATACCAAAATAACAGAGCCTAATTCATTTTGATGGACCAGTGAAAATTTTAGACTTTGCATCTTTTCATCTTTAACAGTTTTTGAGATATTTATGTTCAAACACTGGCCTGAAAATGTGTTGATGGATCATTTTTCAAAAACAATTTATCATGAAAAGTATCTGATATATGAAGATAAAATTTCCCAGCAATAATTGTATATGTCCAAACTTTGGGCTATAAAAATTTTCTGCAAATTGGAGCCAGTCAAGCAGAATTGATCTGAGATGTCCGCACAGCCAAGAGGTAAGCATCGCTCCTGGAGGCTCCAGCTGGTGCATCTGTTTCTCACTGACACTCACCTGCAGTATTTAACCCTGGCTCTCCTCTCCATTCAGTGGTATTCAGTGCAGTAGTATCGCTCAGGCCTCCTAGTACGCAGATGTTTTGTATGCTGCCTTCTTTACTTACCTGGCCTCTCCTCCTCTATTGCAAATTCCCTCCAGGATGCCATCCTGCCTGCTTCTGGAAATCCCCGCCTGCCCCATTCTCAACTTTGTGAAGCAACCTATTTGTTTTTAAGCTCATAGAAATCTGAAAAACTTACCTGTAGTGAAACCTGGACCCAAAACTAGAAGAAAGGAACTGAGGAAACCAAGTTTGAGCAGAATCTTCGGACTTTACTGCAGCTTGAATTTCAAGCCTGAACTTGCTGCAAATACTGACCTGTTGTACGTACCTGTGTTGCTCATTAAAACTGTTGAACCGTTTCAGCCACATCCTGAAACTGAATCTTTTGGGTTTGCCTGAACAGGTATTGGTGTCATGATGCAATATCATTCCTTTGTTTTACTTGTTCTTTGGCTAGGAAAGGTTTTGGGTTCAAATTTGCTCCATCACAGTATCAACCCTGCACACTGAATAAAGGATTGTATTGAAAAGTTACACAAAGGGCTCCTGGCTAAGTGTGTTGTAACCAGTGCAGCAGAGACTCCAATAAAGGCACCTTCAGCATGTCTTGGAGACTCCTGCAACTTTGACAAAATAGCAGTATTTGATGCCCTGGAAGGGAGGACATACTCCATAAACCAAAGCACTGCATGACATGAAAAGTCATGTTTCCAGGGTGCAAAACCAGAAATACCTTTGAAATAGTAGTTTGATGAAATAACCCTGAAACAAGGTGCAGCACACTGGCTGTCTCTCTGCAGCTTTTAACCATATTCCAGTCATTGTTGAATGGAGTTTGCTCTGAAAGTGCTCTGGATGTCAATAAAATGAGTGAGAAATTTAAATACCCAGCATCTTTTTTCTCCATCACAGGCGTTAACAATTCCTTCAAAGTGAGACTCTGCCTCCGAAACTCGCAGGTTGCAACGGGATACAAGGTGCAACCGTTTCAAAGTGAGTTTGTAAAAAAGCTACAAATTCTGTTGATACAATGTCACGTTCCTCAACCACTACATGAGCTACATCACCTACTAGAATCAATTAATTTAAGTCTAATTTTAGCATGAAAGAAAAAAGGCAGACGAGAGCGAGCCTATACGGTGTGTTCAGTGTGTAGATGCCTCATTGTCATTTCAAGAGTACTGATACAGTGCTCACTATGAGCACAGTGTAATTTCTGGATACATGCTCGTCAGTCATCTTTCTGGCAAATTTATGTTTTTTCCTGCTGTTAGAGGCTTTTAAATGACGTCTTACCCGTCTTCCCCTCATCTTTTTACCACAGTTCTATTCTCCGCTCTATTTTGCAAACATCGTGTGACCCCCCCCCCCCCCCCTCCTCTTCCTCCCCTGTATTGGTATTCATGTTGGTGTGGCCTAACTATCATAATGAAATGCTGTTGCATGTCTCAGTGTCACAGCCCGTCCACCACACTCCCGGCTAACTTTGCACCATTATGATGAACAATAACTGGGGCTTCCCTGGAGCCGGTGTGGGTGTGTGTGTGTGTGTGTGTGTGTGTGTGTGTGTGTGTGTGTGTGTGTGTGTGTGTGTGTGAATGTTACAGGTTTTGCCATAAGATTAAAACAGAATGACAGATATTGAATGCTGACTATGACCACATCTCACAGCATCATTGTATCATGAGACTTCAATTTAATGTACAAATTTTTAAACACAGACAGTGTGTGTGTGTGTGTGTGTGTGTGTGTGTGTGTGTGTGTGTCTGCATCTCTGCATGTATTTTTGAGAGAATTGCGCTTCTTCCAGTTGGCCCATAAAAATGGGTTTTGTTCACATCGTTTGGAAATTAAACACCAAAAAAACCCAGTTACTGCTCAGAAGTCTTCGTGTTAAATGTAAAATACTATAATGTAAATTTTGAAATTATTTATGACCACAACAAATCGCATGAGAATAAAAACATTAAAAATATAAATTTTAATTGCAGTGCTGTGGAATTTTTGATATTTTGAAGTTAAGAAGTTTTGAACTAAAGCAAGACAATTTTGAAGTGTTTGGTTTGTTTTTTTTTTTTGGTTTTTTTGCTTGTTTGTTTTTCATCATCATTCCAGTCTGTAAGTCCCTAAATCTTTCAAATTATCAGAATAAACACCGTGAAAGACGAGTCTGTGTCATCAGTTACAGCCATGACCCTGTTAGGGTGGAAAAATTATAAGAATTCAAACGTTACAAGGGAAAAATGTCAGTAATGATATCTTTAACTTCTTAGGATGTTTCTGGGAATCTGGGTTTCTTCCACATTATGCTACTACTGTGTGTTTCTCTGCAGCCTGTAGACTTGACACTGAAGGTGTCTCACCTTAAAAAATGTTCCTGGGTTCAAGGAAATTGTTTCAAAATGTAAGTCTCAGTAGACTGAAACTCCACAATGTTAAGATGCAATAACTGGCCTTGTTACAACTTAGAGTTGTAATTCTAAAGTACTTTTTTACTTGGTTGTGCAGCATAATCTCATTAGAGTGCAGTGTGTTTCTGTAGATCTTAGATCTGACTTTGATAGGTACCACACACAGGTCACTGTTGTAGACCAAGTCCATACAATGGCAACATCACTCCCCGATGACAGCGGTCTCCCACATCAGGATGATGCTGCAAAACCTGCTTAGAAATGTTTCAAGGACAAAACAATCTATAGAGCAACTGTGGGCTGCACCTGAGCAAGCCCGATCTGTGAAAGACCCACTCCACAACCCAGGATCTCCCTGCCAGACACCACAGGAGGTACTGTGTCCATCCCTGATGGGTCAGAGCTCTTTTTGTGGTAGGACAGGGACCTACACGATATTAACCAGGTGGCTGATCAGTGCTGACTCACAGGGTTGTTTGAGTGGCTACAGACTTTCAGATCTCGTTTCTCTGACTGTAACAGACCAATATATGAAATATGAGATATCGCAGCTGCCCAGATATCTATTATGTACGGTCCATGGTAAGCTTGGTTGCAGTCAGTCTTCACAGGTCAGTAGCAGTCAATAGGAAAAAAGCATGCACACACCTGCAGCACCGCTGAGTCGGAATTACATCTTGTTTATTGACTTAGCCAGTGTTGACTTTGCATTTTGTAGCAAAATGGAATTACTGTAAAACAATATGTACAAACTACAGCAAATTATTTCAATGTCCATTTACTGTATTGAAGTTATAGATCATATCTACAACCACTGCATAAGCTCTCTGTCAATCTCAGAAAGAATAAAGTACTTTATGGATGGTTCGTAATGAATGTGTACTGAAAAATCAAACCGCATTAATCACCTTCATTCATACCAATAATCCTCAAAGAGATTCCAGTGATAGTCACTTCATAAATGTGATCACTATTTGTTATCACACAGGCCAACAACAGCCAATCTTTCAAATCATCATCCAATGTGACCTTGAGCACCATGTCAGGCTATTTCATCAGCTTTTGTACAAAGCCTCCCAAAGGGTCCTTTACACTTGATTTAACTCGGATTTCACATCTGAGCTCAGACTGTGTCGGTGTATTCCTTTTCTTCCATCTTCGTCCGTAATCAATATGTGTTTCTATTGCTTCTAAACTCACACCTGTATTCAAATTCTGGGAATGGACTGGAAGCAATTTGTTGAATTACATATGAAAATATGCATTATTAAATAAGATAAAATGAGAGCGAAATAGATCATTATGGTGCTTTATGTTGCATTATTGTGCTGGACAAGTTTGTATGATCGAGTTGAGCATGAAAAAAATCCTAATTTTGAAAAATATGTTTAATCTGTAATCTTCATTTTTATGTATTGAAATGACCTCTCTTAAGGCTTGGATGGTTGATAAGAATGAGGAGAATCTTGTGTTCCAAAACAGCAGGAAACCTCAGATTTGTTTAGCAGAGAACCAGACACTTCATAGCTTTACATCATTTTGATAGCAGAATAACAAGCGGACTCCAGAGGGGTCACAGCCAGGTGTTCTTTGGATTAGCTGGCTCAGTACAAACCTAAAACCTCAGCTGGAGATAACGGGTATCATTACGGTGGTTATCAGCTTTCTCTATCAAGCCAGGCTTCCTGCTTCAGCCTTTGTGAATGCTCACATAAAAAAGGGGGCACTTTGTAGGTCATGTGACTCTTCTTCCACACAAAATGATCCCTATGAGTGCCCGCCTTCTCCAATCTGTTACCTCTCGCAGATCGCGGCTCCTAACCGTGGTAGGGAGACCTCTGCTTTTTACTTTAGCTTGGCTCGTCGTAGCTGGTAACTAGCTTGCTTGCCTACTGTAGGTCAGCTCAGCAAAGAGGAGAGATG
>JAVDPK010002094.1:256915-268247 GCA_034780415.1 Cichlasoma orientale
TCCTGTTAAAAGGGAGTTTTTCCTTCCCACTGTCGCCAAATGCTTGCTCATAGGGGGTCGTTTTGATTGTTGGGTTTTCTGTGTAATTATTGTTGGGTCTTTACCTTAAAATATAAAGTGCCTTGAGACGACTGTTTGTTGTGATTTGGCGCTATATAAATAAAACTTAATTCAATTGAACTGCCAAGGTGGAATCAAACCTATAGGACCTTCTTGCTGTGAGGCAGCACTGCTAACCACCACACCACCGTGCTGCCCAGTATTTATTTATATATATATATTTAAAAACAAAACAAAACAAGATAATAAAAATAATATCAAAAAGACAGCTTGAAGTCTTGTGTTGTCTTTGTGCTGATTATTCTGCTGGAATCTGGATTCTATACTTATGTTATATACACAAACAAAAAATACTGCGTTACTGCACAGGCTGTTATTGTGATAAAAGCAATATCTGAACAGGTTTGAGAAGAGCAGGGTTAACAGCGCTCTGTACTCTTCCCAATCTTAACTCTGTCACATTCCAGTTATCCAATAAAAGATTTTAAGAAACACACATCAGAGACTGTATATGCTGGCCAGAGCTTTCATAAGTGTCTTAATACTGGACACTTGTAATGTCATTCAGCCTCTTGTATTCTTCTCTGTGTAAATTAACATATTTTTTTCTTGCTCTTATTAAAGACTTTCCAAAATAATTTGACTTGTGTCAGGAACGAGGGGAAGGGACTACCGGGGAGCTACAAGTCTCAACCCAATTAGTGACCTCGTTCACTGAGCACATCTCGTCCTTTTTTTTTTTTTCCCTCCTCCCTTCATCGCGCTCTCTATTCACTGCCACCCTACATAACCCTCCATCCTCTAAAGCCATCCTTTTCTTCTCCACAGGACCTTCTGTACTCCCTCTTCTCTGCTTTCTCCTGTTTCTCCCTGCTCCACTCTTCGCGCAAATGAGTCCATTTTGCCCCGGGGATGAGACCACAGTGGTTAAATCAGATTGGGGCGAGGTTATATTTGGACTGTGGTGAGAGAGAGAGAGAGAGAGAGAGAGAGAGAGAGGCATCAAACAGCTGGGTGATGACTGCATGGCCTATTTTACATCAGCAAATTGGCTGACAGTGAATTCTCAGGGCACTTTGAGCTTACAATATTAGTAATATTAGTTTATTAAAAATCTCCAACTCATTTGAAGCTTCCTTGCCAATTATAATGAACACACATAGAAGCGATCCAGCCCTGAACCACAGCGACGGCACGCTGAAAAATAAAACTGAAGATCAAAATATGACCTTCAGCCAGAGTTGCACAAATATTTGAAAATGACTACGGTTCATTTGTGACGCTTCTTGCTATGATCTAGAAAACAGATCCAGATGAAATGTTCGCATGTTTCGGATGCTGTAGACAATGAAGAATACAAAAACTTTAGTTCTCTCTTAGTCAAATTTCACATCGACTTTCAGTGCCAAACGGAAACCACCAGCATCTCCGTGCCAACTGCTATGATTCATACTTATGTAATAACATGAGGTGTGTGGAGGCATTAAGAAAACAAGTGAAGGGACATGGTTTCTACAGCAGCTTTCATCCTCCACCAACTGCACCAAACTTTACTGAGGAGCCACGGATATAATAGTTTTATATTTTGGATTAGCTGAGGGGGGGGGGGGGGGGGTATTTATTTATTTATTTTTTTTTATTTTTTTTCTAGTGCAGGTTAACCTTCCTTAGTTTAGTTTTGGTTTAGTCTTGTCAGTTTCAGTACTAGTTTGAGTCTTTTGTTTGATAAGTATGTGTGGGAGTGTTTATCATGGGCAAGATTTCAAATGTTCAGAAGAGGCATTACATTACATGAACGACCTTTTATGACCCTTTATTATAGACATTCCAGTAAACATATGTTCCAATGTCTCCTCATGCTTTTGGATATATATGCAATGGTTTAATGTTGTATAAATATATTTTTTTCTTGTGTTTTAATTTCGTGAGTTTTGAAAGCACAAAATATTGCTTCAGTCAGTTGCATGTTTTTTTTGTTTCTAAAGTCCACATTTGTTTTTATGTCTGTTAACTAAAACTTGGCACTGTGATAAACTGGCAAACTGTCCCCGGTGTACCCCACCTGTCAACTAAACGGCAGCTCGGGGTTGTGAGGTTTAGGTAACTTTCTCTGGGTCTGAACAAACCTTCCAGTCTGACCAAGTATATCATCAGCAGATGATGTTTAAAGAAGGCCGTTTAGGTTTGAGAAATCCTGATGAACTGGAGCGCGCACTGAGTGGGGAAGTCATTAAAGTCATTATCTAAAATGTGAAACAGCAGACAATTATGCAGCTCTACTTATCGTTTTAGTGTTGCCGCCCCCGCCCTCTTGTGCCGACCTGGTCTCTATCGTTTCTCCTTCTTGTTTTCTGTCTCTCCTCTCTATTTGCATGAATGTGGCCTTTGTGTTTCAGTGGGGAGCGCCACAGCTTAGTGGGTCCTGCTTGGGCACACCTGTACTTCATCACTGTCCAATCCGGGTGCAGTCAGCCATCCATCGGCACATCGTGCGCCACTCAGCTCTCTAGAAAAGTTACAAAATATGTTGCTTGTGATTTTGATTTTGTGATATTTGTACTTACCTGGCCTGCCTCCTTCCTAGAATCACCCTCCTGAGTGTGCTAGCCTTTTGGACTTTCCCGAATACCTCCCTGACCTCTGGAACAATACTCTCTCCTCGCTGCCAATATTTTGCTACTGCTGCATTTACTTAAGACTGTAAAATACAACATCTGCGTCTGCTTCAGAGTCTCCTTCTAAAGAAATGCAACATTTAACCTCTTCATTGTTTTGGCTTTGGTTCATGTCGGTTTCAGTGATCTTATCAGGATTAATTCAAACACTGACAGGTAGCTTCTAAGCAGACATATTTTCCTCTGGGTCCGATGGGTACCTGGAAAGAGATATTAGAGCGCTTCCATGTATGAATGTGAAGAAAACTGCAGCTGAACGATGACATAGACAAGTGTGGGGGAGCTAAATTAGGAGGGTGGTGATGGTGGTGCATTTATGTACAGTACGTCTACATGTAAATTATATTCTAGTCTCTCATTCTTATTTTTCCTATGTCACATGGGGACACACATGCTGTGCAGATCCTCTGGAGTGTCACAGTGATGTGTACTGAGCTATATGGCAAATAGCCCAGTAGGGTAGGATGTGGTTTAAGTAAGTCTGATGTAACTAACTTTAAGTAATGTTGCCTTATCTTGTCTTTGTTGGCCCAACTGATGACCAGATGTCACTCCCAAAGTGCCATGAAAAAGTCATAATTTTCCTTTTTTTTTCTAAGATAACAGTGACACGGTTGATAACAGTTGATTTGAACCTATACTGCATGTGTAAAGTGAAGATTTCCCAGCATCAAAATTTCACTACTGGAAGTTAAACTGGCTTGAATGTAACTCAGGGTGGGGGATACATTGTTGCAGAACAATCAAAAATGGCCACAAATCGCATTAGGCCTTCCCACCTGCATGCCGTCACCACCCACCCACCCACTGGGCCTAAGGAATCAGATATTTTGTATTTTTTTAATATATTTTTTGGCACAGGCTACAACCGTCAATCATGTTCATCATGTTCTGGGTCATATATGACTATCAGGAAAATACTCACTGGAGAAACTCAACCTGGTTATTTAAGTTAAAAAAATGGCCTGGGAGCCTGGGTGGCTTAGTGGTGAAAGCCAGTGACCATATACATATACTGTGTTGCGTTGCGGTGCGGGTTCAAGTCCCGGCCTGTCGCCATGTCCCGCATGTCTTCCCCCCCATCGTCCCCCCAGTTCCCGTCTCCCTCCACTGTCAATAAAAGCTGCTGTGGCAAAAAAAAAAAAAAATGGCCTGAAAGCATCAGAGCAGATTCAGCTTGTTTCTCTGTTCAACTTTAAAGTGGAAAGAAGAAGAGACATTATTGCTGCGACAATCCTAAGATGAACTGTTACTGATGTACTGTACCTTAGATTTCTGTGTTAACTTTGTTGTTTGGTATTTTATCTTCTCGAACCACAACGCAGATGACGCAGCATCACATCCGGATGGTTCAGTTCCAGCCCTGTGAATTTAGATAAATAGATTTTACTCACCCAACAACCACGATGACAGAGTCAGGGCCTCATTCCTAATTCCATAAAATTCAAAACTAATGTCTACAAAAGAAGATAATTCAGCACAGTGCAGAAAGAATCACATGTAGTTATCCTCTGTCCTTGTGTCAACTTCTTGAGTCTTAGTCTTGGTCTTCCACTTTCTGTTTTATTTTGGCATGCTTTGGTTTAGTTTTGTTTCCTGTGTTCCCCTCCCAGCTGTTTCCCATTGTCTCATTACCTAGTGTCTATATATTGTCTGTGTTCTCGTCGGTTCTTTGTCAGGTTGTTGTCGTCTGTTTCCTGTGTGGTGGTTTGTCTGTTCTTCAACATCTTGCCAAGAAGATTGCGTGTTCTGGATTCATAGTCTTGTTTGCCCAGGAAGGATTTTGCTTTTGTTTTTTTGTTTTAGTCTCAGCAATAAAAGACATATGTCTCCTCACGGAGTCCTGCTTTGGGGTCCTGTTCTGCCTGTCACACCGCCCGACATGACAAGCGTGGTACCGTGATAGGATGTCACCTGTGCAACAAGTCCAGTTATGAAAAGTCCTCCCTACTAAATATTTCACAGTCAACTATTAACAGTATTATACCAAAGTGGAAGCGATTGGGAACGACAGCAACTCGGCCACAAAGTGGTTGACCACTTAAAATCACAGAGCGGGGTCAGCGGATGCTGAGGCACAGTGCACAGAGGTCACCAACTTTCTGCAGACCTCCAAACTTCATGTGGCCTTCAGATTAGCTCAAGAATAGTGTGTAGAGAGCTTCATGGAATGGGTTTCTGTAGCCACGCAGCTGCATCCAAGCCTTACATTACCAAGCTCAACGCAAAGCATTACCTGCAGTGGTGTAAAGCACGCTGCCACTGGACTGTAGAGCAGTGGAGACGCGTTCTCTGGAGGGATGAATCCCACTTCTCTGTCTGGCAATCTGATGGACAAGTCTGGGTTTGGTGGTTGCCAGGAGAACGGTACCTGTCTGACTGCATTGTGCCAAGTGTAAAGTTTGGTGGAGGGGGGGTTATGGTGTGGAAGTGTTTTTCAGGAGTTGGGCTCGGCCCCTTAGTTCCAGTGAAATGAACTCTTCATGCTTCAGCATACCGAGACATTTGGGACAATTTCATGCTCCCAACTTTGTGGGAACAGTTTGGGGATGATTCCTGTTCCAACAGGTGGAAGAACTTGACTGGCCTGCACAGAGTCCTGACCTCAACCTGACAGAAAACCTTTGGGATGAATTAAAGTGGAGATTGTGAGCCAGGCCTTCTCTCCAACATCAGCGTCTGATTTCACAAATGTTCTTCTGGAAGAAAACTGTTAAAATTCCCATAAACACTCCTAAATCTTGTGGAAGCCTTCCCAAAAGAGATGAAGCTGTCATAGCAGCAACGGGTGGGCCGACATCATATTAAGCCCCGTGGATTAAGAATTGGATGTCACTCAACTTCATATGTGTGTGAAGGCATACTTTTGGCAGTATAGTGCATCTTATGAATTTAAAAAAAAATGTATACAAGAGATTTCTCACTTTCTCTGAATAGGGCTGATTATTTTTGATTTTTATTATGTGGGACTGCTGACATCAGTAGATTCAGTAGAGTGCTTGCCTCCAGTGTTGACGTGCTGTCACAATAGTTTATGATGCGAAATGAGAAATATTGCAGACTACAAAAAATGTCCCTTGTCCTATTTGTAATTGCCATGTAAAGGTCGACGTGAACAGCTTTTCCCACGGGGTTAAAGGAAAATGAGAACAACAAGAACAACAACAAAAAAAAAAAAAACTAAGCACAACTCTTTTCTAAAATAACTCCTAGGGAGCTTTAAGATCTAATAGTGTCGGAGTGCACAAAGGGGATTTTTCCTTTGAGTGAACCTTAAAAGTGGGTTTATCCTCCACTGCCTCTGTACAAGTTAAACCAGCCTCACAACAAAGGATTACTTGTTCCTCCTCACCTAGAAAACCACAACACCACTGGGAAGATGTTGTTTCTTTGATATATACATTATTGACTGCTTTTCAGGTTGGGAAAACAACTTTCGCACAGTGACAGAGTAAAGACAGTCAGTTGTCAAAACTGTTTCCACAAGAGAGTCTTAGTTCAATATTGAGATGCCACGCATTTCATCTAAGATTTAATTTTCTGCTTGAATCTCAGAGTGAGAAAGTAATCATACGGACGCGTGTCATCATTTAGACAAGTTGTCATCCCAGAATTGGAATTTCAATATGGCAGCAAGCATCTGTCATCCCCAGATTAGACTTTCCATCTCTCCACAGGTGAAGTATGGTATACTAACAAAGATTTCAATCCAGACACTTTTTCTCCTCCCTGCTCTGTGATTTCTATTGGTACGACAGTAATTTGTCAGATATGTATAGAAATGTAAGTGTTTATCAGCCAGCGAGTAGGTTTACATTAAGGAGATAAACTTTTCGGTTTGAAATCAGGTGCACACTCTCATCAGTAACACAGAGGCAACCCAAAATACATTATTTCCAGTCTCTCTTTTGTATAACTGACTCATAGCTGTGCCTAATTCCAGTCTCCATTTAAGGTTAAATTGCATGTTTTATAACTGTCTGGTTCCTCGAGCCATTACAAGTATGCAGTAGAGACAATTGAATTGATTGCCATTTATCTCCCACATTCAAAAACAGACTAACAAAGATCATCAGTAAAATATGTATGTGGGCATTCATGCATGTGTGCGTGTACTTGAGCGTCATAGAACAGGGGTTTTGTCCAATTTGTTAAGCCTATGAATAATAATCAGTACCCTGCACAAACGTATTAGATGAGGTTTTCAATGGCTGTCAGCTGTGTATTATGAGAAGCATCAATTGCTGCACTTCTGCATAAACAAGTCTGGCGTTTTTCTCTGTATAGCTGCAAGTTTCTAAAGCTCAGACCACATTTTATGAGCAATCAATTCAGAAGTCTTGTTAATCGCAAAAGTTTTGGGTAGGTCACGATAGCAGACAAAACAATCTGACTGATTAACGCACAAATGGTTGTACTTTTCATGTCTTTGTTAAAGACGTTGAATTATCTCTCACAGTGAGTAGGAAAAAGTAAGTCAGCTCCATGGACTGTATGTGAAAGATGGATGCAGCCACAGTGTTAGTGAACTCTGCATTTTGAAGCTTCCACTTTTGCTTTATGATGATAAACATCTTGATTTTCTGAAACCAAAAGTGGTCGTGTTTTGCATGCATGCTTAAAAATCCTCCATATTGCACCAACTTGACAATTGTGAACTGAACACAGCTCAACAAGTCAGCCAACAGGGCCTATTTTGAAGCCTTAGCATAATCCAAGAGAGTCAATTATTATACATCAAAAAAATCAAGGGAGAAATTAGCTATAGAGGCCAATAACATTTTTGTACTAGACTTTAAACGTGTTGATTTTATGGGAATAAAATGGAAATCTATAAAAACTGACCCTCAAGTGGCCATAAAGAGGAAGTGGAGTTTAAAGTGCTTCTGCATTGGCTTCATTTTTCAGAACTTAATTGCTCTTATATTTTGTCACCTTCCTCAGTACCAACATCAGACAGGAACTGTGGACCACCACTTCTTCCAGAAGTGTTTTAGTGCATCAGTATTTCAGGAAGGTCCTGTTCCAATAGCCTTGTTTGGGTCATGCCGCAGCAGCTCAAGGTCAGTACTTTTACTTCATTTTCCACTACTTGCCTGCTGATTTACTTCTGTGCTCTGGGTCTCTGACTGAGTCACTGACTGAAGGTAGGACATTTTCCTAGAAAATTACTTGATACAATTTTGAATTAATTGTTTTTTTGATGATTAAAAGGGGTGTCTGTGGCATGAAGTGGCAAAGCAGACCACAACGCTCTCTCTACATTACGTTGTGTTGGTGTGCAACACAAAGCATCCTATTTTTTTTTTTTTCTGTTGAACATCCAGGTGCTCTTTGGCAAACGTAAGACATGGTGAAATGTTTTCTTTATTAGAGAGAAGTTGGTTCCTTTGAGGTATCTTTCCATTAACACCGCCCTTAGAAGAGTGTTTTTCCTATAGTGGACACATGGACAAAGATTTTAGCAGGTTGTAGATGTATCTCGAGGTGTTTTCATGTTACCCTTGGGCTCCTTTTCACCTCTATCACATGTTGCATTCTTGGCGTGAACTTTATAAGAAATCCACTCTTAGTGAGAATAGCAGCAGTCCTTAGCATACACAAAAAGCACACACAGGCCCTGTGAAACTGTTATGGTTCACACCAGACAATTTTTCTTGAGAAGATGACTGTTGTCTTTAATGTCTTTGATTATAGGCTCATTTGGCATGCAGAACATGAGATTTTAAGGTTTTAACGATAATATAAGAGGCAATAAAGCTTTTTCCACATCATCTGGGCTGAAGCGGGCCTTGTCCAGCCCAATCCAGCAAAACCTTCCGAAATCACCAGATCACTGGACTGAAGGCCAGACAGAAAGACGCGTGACTCGGTTTTCTCATCTGTAAGAGAGACTCTTTCACAAATGAGCCAGTGAGGAATTTAGCCCGTGGGAAAAGAAGTAATAACTTTACTGTGCAATGTGAAACTGTCAATACAACACTAATAATTATCATTACAAGTAAACGTCCTCCATTCACATGAATGAACAAATAAAAGCACGCATGAAAAGCATACACACTATTCTTTGTTTTGCTTCGTTTTGTATTTAATGTTAACTAATCATGCTTGTATTGCATTGGTGCATTGTAATGGTAAGGAGGCGGGTGCGGGGTGCAGCGAGGCTCTCAGGCATTCTGTATTGCTTTCAGATAATTTTTAACATTCCTTATTCAATGCCATACCTGCTGAGTCAACACGCACGCAGGCATAGTTTTCTCGTCTGTCTTTATTTGTGGTTCCAGATATGAGAGATGGTGGACAGTTTTGTCTAATATGTGCTACTTTTGTGTCTTTTGTTTAGGAAAAGTAACCTGGTTAAATGCTCGTGTGTCACCTCTCACTCATTTGTCATGGCTTCTGAGCAGGGTCATGACAATGTAATTTGTTCATAATCAATGAACCCTTTAAAAGCTTCCAAAAGCTTCAAGAAGATATATTTTATCGAGATTTATGGATATGTTCAAAAAGGTTCTGGCCATTCATAATATGTCACACTGAGAAAAAACAAGAAGGGGAACTCTACCTTAATATTTTTTTCTTAATTTCTTCTTCTTTTTTTTAATATAAAGAAAATGTCCTCACATCAGATCTTGGCTCTTGTTAACAGAGGACGGGCTGTGCAGGTCCTCACAGCACCTTGTGTGTGCATGTATGTGCTTATGGGATAATTACAGTAACAAGAAAACATTGGCTGTATGAAATCAAAATGAAAGTATTGTGGAAGAGAAAAAAAAACATACCCATATCAGAGAAACTCCTGGCTGAGTATTTCCCCCTCTTTTTTTTATTTTTATTTTTCATGCATTATTAATTATTCATTTATAATAACTTTCAGTTATTACACTACATGCCCAAACTCCATCTGCACCACGGACTGTATCGCTGCATCACGCCTGCTCCCTTCCTCTTCACGCTCAGTGAGAAACGAAGGGTTTAACGCGGCTGTCAGCGCTTTTATACCAAGCTGTTAGGAGGACACGCCCTCCTCCGAGATCCAACCACTCATAGGGAGGAACGTGGTTAGGTCATCGCGCTCGTCAGTCACGCCCATTTACTGTAGCTTCCTGTGTGAGTCGTTGGACTTGGTCTGTCTGCAGCGAGTCTCCGATATGGACGCAAGCTTCACGGCTCAACTTTTTACAGGAGATTATACTGCTGTTACTTTACATCTGTTACGGCTTGAATCACTTGGAAATGGACTTCTGAACGGAATAAGCCGAAGCTGAGCCCGACTTGAGTTAAATCTGCCATTTGAAATCGTTTTCTTGTGTTGTTTGAGTTGTTGAGGGAAGAGGGGAAAATGCCAGTTGCAACTCTTCTGCCTTTTACCGCGACCCCGAATAGGAAGTCTGCCAGCCCGACTTCTTTCAGGTTGACAGAGAAATTTATTTTGTTATTAGTCTTCAGCGCTTTTATAACCCTCTGTTTCGGGGCAATTTTCTTCCTGCCGGACTCGTCCAAGCTGCTCAGCGGAGTTTTCTTTCATTCTTCCCCGGTCGAGACGAACACCCGCACCGGTCCGGACATCAGCGACTCGGGTTCGGCTGGAAACGACGACAGGCTCCTGGCCAAAATCAAGAAAGACCACGAAAAGGCTCTGTTAGAGGCTAAGGATACTCTACAAAAACTTCCCGACGCCATAAAAAATGACATTCTAGACGATAAAGCTGGAGTAAAGGATAGTATGGGTAAAGGTGGGAAGGATGGCAATAATTTACCTATCCTAGAGTACCACCGCCCGCTGGGGGCGACAGGACACGAACCCCAGGACCCCGAAACCAGGGAGAGACGGGATAAAATCAAAGAGGTAAGGATCTGGAGACGGTTTGCGTCAAGCCAAGCTCCTTCTAAAATCTGACATTTTAAATGTGCCTCAGCGTGGAGCTGTTAGGAGTCACGGAAGAACGTGACTCAACGTGTAATAGGGATCATTCACAACCTCTCTGCAAATCGGCGCGCATATAAAACACAGAAAAGGAACTTGTGTGAATACAATTTGAACTTTCGCCACGATATTCTCATTATCTCGCTGACAAACGTATCGCAGAGCGGAGGCAGTTAGTGAGCACCAGGTACACAATTGATCATTTTACTCAATGAAAACAAACTATGGCGAAATTGCAGAGGACATATATGGGTGTTTATATAAAGATATTTCCACATGTTGAGGCGTTTGCACGCCCACCGGCGTACTTGACAGTTTAATTAGGGAGCTTTTTGAACGGAGTTAGTACGGTTTTGTCTTGCAGTTACACTTCGCAGCAGTCAGTTTCTGGGGGGAAAAAATTCAGGAATGCTTGCGGGATCCAGTGCCCCCCTCCGGGCTGATTTACCTGTCTTTCAAGTTACCCGGTCTCAGGACAATAAGGGGCTGGTCCAAACCCAGCTGGTATTAATTGGAATATTGTGGAATGGTGGCTGGAAGAGGGGTAAAGCACACCTTTGTTTCTTTTCATAGATGTTTATGTGACCTAGATTTTCAGTGCACTCCATAATTCCTAATTTGAAGGCCCCCTCTTGCTTTTTTTTTTTTTTTTTTTTTTTTTTTTTTTTTT
>JAVDPK010002094.1:268738-282933 GCA_034780415.1 Cichlasoma orientale
TGCCCCCTCCAATATGGCGGTGACGTAGGCATACGTAGGCAGCGATCAATGCGGTATCTATGTATACATATCTATGGTCTGTCTCTCTGTGTTAGCTCTGACAGGCTGATGACCTGTACAGGGCGTACCCTGGGACACCACAGATGATGACTTAGATCCCACAGCGTAAAAGCCACCTACTTAATATAGTGCCTGTCCCCTTGTGCTGCCAGTGTTTGACCCATTGGGGCATGGACAAGGGGGGCCTTGAGGGTTGTCTTGTGGTGTCCGAAGATATTGGCTTGTTGAGCCAATTCTATAGATGCTCAATTATACTGGGATGTGTAATTTTTTCCCTATGTTTTTTTCCTTGCACTGTTTGTGGTGTGGTTTGGAGGCCGCTACAATCGGGGCATACCTGCCTGTTTTTTAGGTGACCAGTACATGTCAAATTAGCATTCACACGACGGCCAGGAGCCAATACTTCCCTGCAGAGCACTGCCATGTAAACAAATAAACTGGTGTTATTCTCTCCTCCTGTGGTTTAAATCTTGCATCTGACCAGTCCAGTGAGGTGGTGGTGGGGTGGGGTGGGGGCTTGATTTTCATTCAGGGCGTTTGCAGATAGATGCATGGAAAGCTGCTGAGTGAGTGAGCACATGAGGATTTAGTGTCCTGAATGAGAACATGTGGCTGATAGATACACGGCCATGTGGGTTGATTTGAAAGTCATTTGTGAATCAGATATCTGTGAGTCATTGTGGAGGAGGTCAGGATGTGACCCTGCTGCATAGCCTCCAGGATGTCTGAAGACCTGTGGTCAATATAACCAAAGTTAAAAATATCACACCAGTGGATCAGGCTGAATAGTTCAATGACACAGTCACATTAGACCATGATTTCTGCACTTTCAGTAGATGTTAATTCCGAGGCTTTCTATTCTGGATACAAAAAACACCCACCAAATCACCAGGATTGTTCTATTATTATATTTTTTGGGGATTTAATTTTATTAAAATATGCAATGGCTATAAAATCCACAGACTTTTGTTAAGAAAGACTGCACAGACTCACTGCTGTAACTGTATTGGGACCAATTGTGTAGTCACCCCCCAGAGGCCCGTTTCAAGCCGGGAAAAACCCTTTACATGTGAGAAAATTCTAGAAAGCAATAACTGGTAAAGACTTCTCAAATGCTAAGCTCCAGTAAGTTTATGAAACCTTGTCATTTAACAGTAATGCAGCTTTCTAGACCCTGAAATGCAGCATGGCGTAGTTTCATATTACAGTAAGATTTTATTGATACATCACACAGATGCCTGTGCCGAAACCTTTTTCATAGAGTTTGCTATTAAGGACACACTGTTTAAATTGCAGATGGTTGACACGTCTAAGCTTAAGATGTCATCAGCCACCATTAAACAACTCTGAAACCCTGCAGTTATGCTGTCAACCACATGAACGTGGCATTAAATGCATCATGCCAACAAGAGGCCACTCTGTTTACAAATTAAGCCATGCCCATAGTGCATTTACATATACTAATACACACCGTCTTACTTCACTAAGTATAATGGTTTTAGGCAAAATAACAGTGTTAATGTTTGTGTTGCATCACAGAGCCCCTAAATCCTGAATTTCCAACATCCCAGCGTGATGTTTGTGCTTTAGAGTTCAACTCTGACTTTCAAAACAACATTAATAAGCTGGGAGGGACAAGTCAACACAGCACTGTCCCATTGAAAACACAATGGTTTTAAACCCTGTGGGGTTTTGAAGGCCGATTTTCATGTTAATAAACTACATTGGTAACACATTGTCTTGCTTCGGGCTGTTTTTTTTCCCCCCAAAATGACCAGATATTAAGTCATTCAGATGCTGTACGCACAAGTTTGATTCAGGTCAGTACGTTTATTTAGAGAATATTTTTCCTTCATCAGGAGATGAGCTGTAACAAACTGCAGCAGTAACTCATAAACAGATCCAGCAGTGCTTCAAGCAGTAAAAAGCAACCTTTTTCTGGAGATCGCCTGCTGTTTGCTTGGCAGTACGAGACTGAGCTGTGATCTTCTTTCAAAACAAAATCAACTGTGTATTTCATTGTTAGATGAGTAGATTGAGGCTAAGGAGAGGTCACTTTAGATCTCACCCAGACATTCATGTTAATCTCCATTTCTGTAACTCGTAGTGTTGCAAAAATGGTCCAAGGCAGATAAACAAATGTGTAAGGCTTCCCAAACCCCAGCTCTAATGAAGCGGCTAATAAACATATTGTAATCTTCAGGGAGAAGCCACAATGCTTTGAACTAGAAAACAGCCATATGTAGTAGCTGTTTTGTCTTCTCAACATGATAAAGGAGGCTTACATTATAAAGGGTCATAGGAACTCAGAATGCTTTTATACTATAATCACACATTGCCATAATCAGTTCTAAAATAAAACAAACCGCACATGTTGGTAAAACAGAAATGTCAAAATAAATCCAACAAGAAGAAGGCAAAATATTTTTGAAGGCAAAATTGGAAAAATATCACACCAGAACATTTGTTTACGCTTAGCACTCTTGTGTCACAGCGGATGAATAAAGAAAATGAGAGAGGGAGAGGACGAGGGTGATTAAAGGAAGTTCAGAGGATTAGTAAGGAGGAAGTTAGGGCAGCTCTGAAGAGGATGAAAAGTAGGAAAGCAGTTGGTCCTGATGACATACCTTTGGAGGAATGGGGATGTCTAGGAGAGAGGGCAGTGGACTTTTTAATCAGATTGTTTAACACAGTCTTACAGAGTGAGAGGATGCCTGAGGAATGGAGAAGTGTACTGGTATCGTATCACGAAGCTATGGGAAAGAGTTGTTGAAGCTAGGTTAAGAAGAGAGGTGATGATCATTGAGCAGCAGAATGGCTTCATGCTGAGAAAGAGCACTCCAGATGATGTGTTTGCTTTGAGAGTGTTGATGGCAAATTACAGAGAAGGTCAGAAGGAGTTGCACTGTGTCTTTGTGGATCTTGAGAAAACTTGATGGGGTGCCAAGAGAGGAACTGTGGTACTCAGGAGTGGCAGAGAAGTATGTGAGTGTGGTGCAGGACAAGACAGTGGTGAGGTGTGGGGCGGGAATGACAGGTGGGTTCGAGTTTGGGGTGGGATAATGCCAGGGATCTGCTCTGAGCCCCTTCTTGTTTGCGGTGGTGATGGACCGGTTGACAGATGACGTCAGACAGGAGTCTGAGTAGACTATGATGTTTGCAGACGACATTGTGATCTGTAATGCGAGTAGGGAGCAGGTGGAAGAGAGTCTGGACAGGTGGAGGCATACTCTAGAGAGGAAAGGGATGAAGGTCAGTAGACCAAGACAGAATATGAGTGAATATGAATGAGAGGAAGACAGGTTTAACAGTGAAGGCAGAAGAGTTTAAATACCTGGGGTCAAACCATCAGGTCAAGTGTTTTGGGGACAAAGTTAGAGAGGCAAGGTTGAGATTATCTGGACATGTACAGAGGGGGGATTGTGAATATAAGGATGTTGAATATGGAGGAAGACCACCGAGGAGGTCCACTTGGTATGGCACTGCATGAATATTTTGACATCTATAGGCTTTCCTGCTGCAAGGGCTCAATAATGCTTACCCATTATCCCTCACTGCTCCCACTAACAGGATGCTGTTAGATGCCCACAATCATGCAGAAATGAATGAACAATGAAATGATAATTTAAGTGTTGGTTACTTAATACACAAAATTGTTCAACTTAATCAAAAATGATCAGTTTAATTAACTCAAAAAGGAAGAAAAGCCATGGAAACTTGAAGTATTTAAGTTACTTGGAACCTAAGTTCAGATAAAGGAAGGATGGATTCAGTTTTGCTGCAGATGAGAATCATTTTAGTTAAAAATGCAAAATATTGCATTGTCCATGGTGGGTCATGTGCTTCATCAGTGCCCTTCTAGAGATTGCTGAGATGATTTCAGGCATTCGGTAAGAACAGTTGTAGCGCACAGGTCTCCAGGCTTGTGTTGAATGCCTCTACACATCTCTCTTATCTTTCTGCCCTTTCTGTAAAGCCAGTAACTTTGTTGGACACTCTAACATGCTCCCCATGATCTTTTGTGGCCTCCTATTTTGTTTTTGTTTTTGTTTTTTTTTGGGGGGGGGGGGTTATGTGAAGGATTTTTAAATTATTTGAAGATCAACTTCAGAGATGCCAGCTTCCAGCTAAAGTTCACCAGCAACTGACCGAGTTATCCGGGGATCTGCCCTGCACTGTGCTGTGGTCTCAGCGGGCACATGTTGTGTTTGACATGGACAGAGGGCATGCTGAATGGGCCGCTCTGTAAAGGATAAATGGCTTGTCGTGAGTGACTGCCACAATCCTACAATCAGCTGAATCTGTTTGTCTGACTCAAATCAGGCTCTCTGGAGTACCCCGCCTCCCCACTGTCAGCAGCCGGGGCTTTCACTCGCTCTAACAGGGGCTTTGGTGAGAGAGCAGTGGGGGGTAATGATGAAAACCTTTTCTGATAAATGGATGGGAACATCAAGGCTGATGAGGCTGACACAGCAAGCTACATTTCTATTAGTAACAGTTTCCTCACCAAGCTTAGATTGGATTACATTTCAGTAGCATTCACAGGAAATTCCCCTCCTGGAACGCCGTGTCATTTAGGTATGAGGAACATATTTTAACACAAACTTGAATTGCATGGAAGGATGCTGGTTACAGTGATGCTGATTAAACCCTTGTTAGTGGTCGATTTAATGGGCTTATTGCTGACCTGTGTCCTCCGCACTTCTTCTGACCTAGGCTAACCACAAGTCAGATGCTGCCTGAAGCATTGCTTATGCTCTCTTGTGGACACAGACAGCTGGAGACCCGACGGCCGAGTAGTCATTCTTGTTAGACTTCTTTGAAGTCTGCCGCCTGGGGTGCGTGCGCTGTTTGTGTTTTATAATGTAAATTCTTCGCTTAAGAGTCCACGTGCACATAAAAAAACAGGCAGGCACACAATGTCTGGCGAGTGGACCCTAGTGGACCCGCAGGGCGAACGTATAATTGAGGCTTGAGGTTATTTTTCTTATTCTATCATATTTTATCTTATTTGTTTTTTTACTGTCAGCACATATATTACATTATAATCCTATGGAGTTTAATGTGTAAACGCCTGGTGTGTTTTTAAGATTATCGTCGGCATTTTATTCTTTGTAGCTCACTTTTCAAGTTGTTTTCACACATGTACTGTATCCCTGAACTTTCCTAGGCAGAGGGGGCATGTGTGCATGCAAATGTCTGACGCAGTTTGATTAAACATTAGCTAACTTTTAACCTGGCAGCTCTCTAGCACAAAGTTTGTCTGATGTCCAGGATTCTGGTGCAATTGCTGCTTGAAAGTGGACATCATGCATGCTGCCTCACGCACGCTCCATCCAAGCAGCTCCTTCGCTTAAACCACACAGAACATTTCCAATTTTCCAAATGAGCCCAAAGTGGTCTATTTTCTTCTGTGAGCTACATGTGGGAATGGGCAACTTTGGAAATTTGGAATTTGTTTGAAGTGCATGCCAGAAAACGGCTTTGATTGAAGGAAGTAGTTTGACCTGTTGTTTCTCAACAACCAAACAAATAGTAGTGGTCGAGGTGCATAATCACTTGTATCATAGGACAGTTAAACTGTCCTAAAATTCATTATGAAGAAGCTGTTTACAGTTTCTCTCACTGCTGTCATGGCTGTGTCATGTCAAAAAGGCCCTTTCCCAGTCTGCAGTGAACTGCATATTGTCCACAGCTCTTGTTGGTAGGCAGCATTCTGTGCACCATACTGTGCTCTCCCCCATACAGTGTTATGCAAACACAAACATTAGGGAAAACAGTATCTCTTTCTCCTGAATTTTCAAAAGACAGGAAGAGCCAACTATTTGCATTTTTTCATTTTGTACTGTGGAAATTTTACCTTTCAAAAGACATTTTCAACTGTCGCGGCATTTTTTTTTCTACCGGAGAAAAATGTTCTGTGTGCTGTGTCCGAGAATAGCCTTACTTTAAGCTCTCTTCTGTACAGAGTACACATTATACCCATGTGAGCAGGTTATTGTCCAGAAACAAGGATGTGGCCGTCATGCGCCTCCTGCACCCTGCACACTGTACTGTGCTTAAACCAGTAGTTCCAAGTGGTGAAACACGCTGGTGTTCTCTGGGATTTTGTGACAACCATACAATATTATTGTATATTAATTAGGTTAATTGGCTACACTAAATTGCCCATAGGTATGAATGTAAGTGTGTGTGGTTGTCTGTCTCTCAAGACAACCACACAACATGACAAGCTGTCATGGATGATGTTTTCTGACCGCCACCATTTCAGTTATGTTAGCTAACGAGTGAAGGACAATAGGAGCAGCTACGTTGTCGATTTTTTTTTCTTTCATTAATATCAGAGTTCATTCTGAATAGTAAACCTCTGCATGAACTGAATCGTCTGTAAACTTTTCAGCTGTTTTGGACGGAAAATTCTTTTTGATTTAAGTTGAAGCCTTATTTGCACCTTTGGACAGAGGCCATTTTTATTCATTTGCACATTATGTTTTCATTTAAAAATAAAAATTGCATTCACTTTAATATGCATTGTTTATTTGATATTTATTGTGATGGTCACATTAATGTTAAAAATACATTTGATTAGTTTTAAACTCGTATATTTTTGGGGGTCATCATTTTAATTGTGATAAGAGACAACAAGGTGATGCTAACAGGTGGGCAGGCTTGAACAGGTGAGTAAGATTGAAATAATAGTTGACCAATCAACTAATCGATTAATAAAATTGACAGATTATTAGACTACCAAAATAATCTTTAGTTGCAGCCCTAATATTAATTGTATATTATTAATGCAATATATAACTTTATTAAAAGTTATGAATGTCTCAGTACTTTGTAGGCACCTGTTTCTGGTAACTAACCGTTGTCTTTTGGCTATAGCTGGACTGAGGAAGTCAACAAGTCAACCGAGTATGTCATCTGTCAGCAGAGGTTAGCTAATGTTAAGGTGATTCATCAATAACAGACATTCCTTTGGTGAGAAACGTGGTCCATCTCAAAGGAGAGCTCAGTCTGAACCTGTTAGCCAGACTGTTTGCTGGATAATGTGAAAGCGTGTAATAATGCAGTGGAGTGTGTAACAATTAACTGTGTAATGGAGTGGGGACAGTCTTGCAAAAAGCAAATTGCAGTTGTCATGCTATGTGCAGATTCTGCAAGTGGGCTGGCTCAAATATAATCAAAAGAAGAACTGAACATGTGTCAGATGACACCCTTTCTCACATGCATTACTGGAAAGATGACTACAGACTGTGTTCCAACTCGACTCTCCCGACACTGTTCAGAGTTTGCGTGAGAACGCAGGGATTTAGAGAGCATGTGAATACAGTTCAAACTAAACTGAAATTTCTTTGGTTAATTTGTCTCATAATTCCACAGTTGGATACAGCTCACAGTTGGATTATGGAATTACCATTGCAGATCAAAGTGCAGTTGAACAGTAACAGGCAGAAATTTACCTGCAGCATTATATGAGTAGCTCAAGCTCATGTCACACTGTATGAAGGATATGTCGTCCTATTCACACAGCTGTGACCAAGGTATCAGAGAACCCAGACTGTTCTCTGAATCTCTTGATTGGAGTAAACGTGTATATTTCTCTCTAATTTAGTTATGGAAAAACTGTGGGACAACAGCTCCCAGTTATATTTGTCCTCTGTATATGCAGAAAACCCAGTGTAATGGTAAACACATTATCTTGCCCATTCCCCATCTAATAATGTCTCATAATCCATATCTGAAGGCTTGCACATTTTCATTTTGGAAAAATGGGCCACTGTTCTCAGTAGAGACCTTGAGCTGAGGTGTTTAAAATCATATAGGAAGACAAATGAGTTAGGGCTCTGCTAGTAAACTTATTTAGAGTGTTTAAAGTTGTTGCCCCTTCGTAGAGGCATACCAGATCAAAAGAAAGGTACAAGTAGAAAGGACAGACATTATTTATGCTTGTGGTTTGGATCTAAAACCAGACTTAAAACACTAAAATTACACTGGAAAAAATCTTCCCTGTCATACTGGGGATCTCCTTCCTCAAGGACTCAACATGAAGCGCTGTATTTTGAGAGGAATTTTCAGTGCAATGCAAGAGTTGTTGCCATTTATCATGCTCACACTCACCTTTTCTGCTCTGAGCAACTGCTGCTGTCCAAACTGACTCATCATCTTGTTCCTTGGGTGTTTGTGTGTGTGATGAGGTGGAGCTTGTTGTTGTTGTTGGTTTAGTATGCAGATGAAATGCAAATGATTGTTTGGTTAGCCATAAGGACAGTGCGTTTGCAGTATCTTAAAGGACACTCGCCTATCACTATACCTCTGTCAGCACCGACTCTTCTTTAAACTGCGCACAGAGGAAACTCCGAGGAGGGGCTTGTGCACCCGCATCCTGCTGTTCAGAAAGTGATAGATAAGATGCTGGTGGTTTGTCTCGGGTCACCGCCCAAAGCTAACCATTGAGCAAAGATGAAGCATCAGTCTTTGTCTTTCTCTCCTGACATCAGTACAAGCCAGTCATTTCCTTCCCTTTTATTTTCTTTACTTCCCTCTGTTCTCCTCATCCCAGCCTTGTTGTTACTCATCATCCACACTTCTCTCATCTTCTCTCCTTTTCAGGTTTGATGTGTTAAGAATTGAGTTCAGTAGTTTTTGCCCAGTTCCAACACAATTTTTCTGTCTTTTACACTGTGTGTGTGTGTGTGTGTGTGTGTGTGTGTGTGTGTGTGTGTGTGTGTAAGTGTGGGTGTGTCTTTGCAAGCATGGCCAGCCTTCAGAGCCTGAAATAAAATTCCAAGTCTTTTCTCAGGCTAACTTGGCAGCATCTTTGTCCCATTTCTCTATTGACCGTGTGCGTGTGCGTGTGTGTGTGTGTGTGTGTGAGAGAGAGAGAGAGATAGAGTTACTGCCGGCCCCTCCAGGTGCTCTGTTTAATTGTCTAATGGCTATAATAGCTGAGACCCACAAACGGCACCACAGCCTCATGCATAGGTGTGTGTGTGTGTGTGTATGTGTGTGTGGTTGTGTGTGTATAGAGTAAAGTACTTGTGTGTTTGCCAATGCAGACAGAAATCCTGACAGTGGAGCCTCTCTTCAATACAGTGCCATTATCTTGCAAAGACATTAGTCATCAATAGCGGTGTTTACTTGGAATCTTTTGTCAATAATCTGAACAAAAGGCCGATCAAAATGAAAATGCCTGACGTAACACTTTAATCAGAACAAATCGGCTCACTTGGAAAGTAATTTAATGCTTTAAACATTTTTATAATTTGATCTCCAAATGGAGATTTGTTGTGTAAAAGGCCCTTTGATTGCTTTATTGTTGTATTTTAAGAATGTCTCAACTGTCTTATCGTGCACTCCCATTTAAATTAAATGGAGAAATGATAAATCTGAAGAAAAGGAAACCAGCATCTGGTTTACTTCCTGTCCATAGGGAGTGCAATTAATCAATTTTGTTTTCAATTACAGTTTGAGCTTCCACCGCTTATTAAGATAGGGTCATGATTATTGTGTCCCATCTTCTTGCCTTCTCTTAACTTTTGTGCCTCCATTAAAGCCTAAATTCACTCCCCACCAGGCTGTGGCATGTTTAGTCCAGTTTACATTCATTTATTTAGTTTATTTAATTCAGTTATAATTATAGTTCATGGAAATTCACTTAATTAAAAAAGCAATTTTTCTTCTTTTTTTTTTTAACTTAATGAATCCACAATTTTTCCACAGTGTGTCAGTAGTGGAAGTAAATAATTGCAATTTCAATATTTGCCATAATAACTGATTGTAATTGTTTTCCATAATCGCGCAGCCCTTGTTGGGGAATGTGTTAAAATTTTCAAACAGGAGTACATTGTAAATACTTCTGGGTAGTTATCAGCTCAAAATGCAAACCTCAGTACCTGATTATATGCATTCAGTTGCTGCACCCGTACGAGCAATTGGCATTTCAAATACTATGTTCGTATAAAGTGATTATAGTATTCAATATTTACTTTGAAGATTATTCTAAACTCTGAACTATACATAGTTGCGGCATCTGTTTGAGTAATCCAGTGTTTATTCTGTTTCTACAGTAGAAGGCAGCTAGCAGTAGGAGTGTACTGCATGTTACCAGGTCCTGGTCAAAACTGCACATACAGACACTATAGTAGCTTGTTACCTTGTGATAGATCTGTGGATTTGTATAGAGCTGAAACATTATTAACAGGTTAGTAGAAATTGCAGTTTTAGCTTCTGTCCTGCTCATAGAGAGAGGTTTTTGGAAGCTGACATGGCCATGGAGGTATTTTCTGAGTTTATTTTACAGGCAAGGTGCAACAGATTATCAGTTAATCTGGAAAATAATCTCCACATTAATGAATGATGAAAAGAATTATTAGCTGCAGCCAAGTTTTTAATAATTAGTCTAGTCTAATCAAGTCAATAATTAAGTCAAGCCAATGTGCCAAATGTTCAAGCGGGAGTTTTTTCAATGTTTCTACCACTTACATGTATGCTGTTTAATATAAAAAAAAAACCTCTTTTGAAGTTTGAAGGAAACTTTAACAGGCAACATTTGACTGTAAATGCTAATTGATAATTAAAAATGACCAAAGAAATAAGTGTGTTGTAATATATCAGGATGCCTGCTTTCTACTGTGTGATAACAGATTCTGCTGCAGCTCTACCCTGAGGCCAGGACACTGGTTGGCAATATAAGGGCCAGAGAATGAATACTGTATTAGTGTAATAAAGCCGCTGTAAATATATAGTCCTAGTGGATAACCCACAAGGCTTTGGATACTTTAAATCCACATATTAATATAGGTCGTTACTAGAAGGCTCTTAAAGCGTCAGCATGGATTGATTGGTGCAGTGGTCAGGTTTCTGGGGGGTGGGTAGGATGAATGTACTTATTCCAGGTCTCCTGGCTATATGTACTGCTCATAAAATTAAAGGAACACTTTAAAAAAAATGTGGCAGGGTAGTCCATTTCAGCAAAATTTCATTGCAGCAACTCAGAATGGTACTCAGTAATTTGTATGGCCCCCACATGCTTGTATGCACGCCTGACATTGTCAGGGCATGCTCCTAATGAGACAAATGGCAATGGCCAGAAGTATTCATGTGCCGTCCTGGAGGAGCTGGACTGCCTGTGCAACCTCTGTAGGGTCCAGGTATCACCTCGTGCTACCAGTAGTGAAACTGACCTTAGCCAAATGAGGGGAAAAATGTCAGTGGCCTCCACCTGTAAAACCATTCCTGTTTTGGGGGTTGTCTCCTTGTTGTCCCTCTAGTGCACCTGTTGTTGTTGTTGTTGTTGTTGTTGTTATTAGAATTATTATTAGTAATATTATTATTATTAGTAGTAATAGCAGTAATATTGTCTAGTATTTGTTCTATACGTCAAGGCCAGAGCAAGCCTTAAAGTGTGGATAGGAACATGTACAACCGAGACTATAGGATTACACATATATGACATAGGAAAGAAAGTATATACATGTGCCTCTGGCAACAGAGCCACAGCTACTGTGGATATAGAAGGTTGAGGCAGATTAACATGTACTTAAGTAGCATAATGCTAAAGAAACTTTAATACCAGCAGATCTGAAAAACGTATACAAACATAAGATTCCTGCTTTTCTGTCATACATAAAAGAAAAGCTAATATAATTGGGGGTTTTTTTAGATCTAATGAAAGAACGTCACATCCGCCCTTGATTTACCTGTAAACCCTCCCCTTCCCTAGTTGGGTTGTTGTTTTGGTAGACATCAACGTTTTTCCCAAAAAGCGGATCTCATCCCACTGTGGGATGTACACTGAGCAGAAGGACTACTGACACCAGCTGCAGTCCATGATGGTGGAGTTAGTCCATCCACAGGGTGAGAGACTCACTGGATAGACAGCTGATAATATTGCTCAGTTATTTGTCATAAAGTAGCCTTGGCAGAGAAAATATTTGCAGAAGAGAAATTGCAGCCACAAACATTTCAAAATCTGTGGGGGACCACAGTCGTGTGACCAGTAATTTATAACATTAAGTGGTTTTGGAATATGGTTGTAGAGGTTGCAGTGTATAGCCTGGCGTAAAGCCTGGGATATTGCTTATTGCAGGTCTAGCTTTGATTTACAAATCTAAGATGTTTTGATGAATTAAGATGTCAGGGAGTGCCACTTAATACTTCATGTTTTTAAGCATTAAATAACATTAAATGAATCTAGTTTGTTGCTCAGGATAATGGGCTCTTGTTCTGAGTCATACTCTGAATCTGGAGGTGTAAAATGTGCCTTCACTCATCTAACAAAAGTAAACTAGTCAGCCAGCGAATACTGCAGTGCCTTTAGCTTACACACAACTAAGAAGCTAGTTAAATGAAATGTCAATAACAATTCATCAGTAACCCTTCACGGGCCCTCCACAGATCCTTCAGACCACCCCTGTCTCCTTCAGTCCTTTCTCCTCCACTTAGGTTTTATTTCCTTAAGCTTCCTGAGACCTTGTAGTCTAACTATCAACAACAAACTGGCTTTTTTAAAACTATCTAAAGAGACGCGTAGTGTATTGGTAGCCCCACATAAAAAGATCTGAAATGGATTTGTAGGTTGGACGAAAGAAGTCTTGCGGTGTTTCAATTTGTACTTTTACACTCAGAACTCCAGTGTGCACCAGCTGACATTTTTACCTAAAGGTGAGCTTTGCTTCTCTTTACTGAGTCATATCAATACACCCCAGGCTTTAGCCGGCGGTAGGTAGTGAAACTGGTTTTTGGTATGGGGGTGTGTGTCTGTGTCTGTGTGTGTACATGCGCATGTGTATGTGTGTGTGTTGCCGTCGTCTTCCTGCTGTGGGAAGTCACCTATTGAGAGATTTCAGTGACTTTACCACTGGGACCATGATTTATCTGATTTAAGAGACACTTTGTTTCCGTTAGTTTCTCTTCCCTTTGCTTTCAGTCGTTGTCTTTATGTCTTTCACAATGTCACTGTCATTAAACAAACCGTGCATGACAGGGCTATATTTTGTTTTGTGAATTTGACTGTACTTTAGTAAGAAGGCTTCTTGTTCTCTGATCCATTTAGTGTGCTAATTTAGTGTGCATTATTATGCTGTGAGGAATTTGGGGTGAACTCGTACGTGTCGCTACAAGGTTTTAATGTGAAACATTTAGAAGGGAGCGTGTTAACTGCAAGGTAAATCTGAAACAAAGAAAGGAATCAAAACTTGTCAATTAATTAACGAGCTACAACAACATTAATGTTGAAAGGAGAAATTAGGAGTGCACCGGGGCATTCAGTATGTTATGAAAATGTATTTCATTTAATTCAAGAACCGTTATATGGATAATTAGTCCCTCTTTTCGAACCTGACTGTTGTTTGAATGCAGGCTTTTGTTGTGGAAATGAGAGTATTTGTAGACAGAAGCAGACAAAAGAGAATGTGAAAGAAAGGGAAAGATGCTACAGAGGTCCCAGGCTGGTTTCAGATGCTGCGTGCATGCTGTGGATTTGGTTTTGGATCATTAGCTAGCTGAAGTGGGAGTGCAGTGTTATTAGCATCCTTTATAGTGCAGTTGCATGGGACTTTGGGGGAACACACACATGTAAAACCTGTCGCCAGCGTTGCCATTAATGACCATCCACAGTTGCTGTATCTGTTGGATTAGTGGAGGCACAGTTTTTCCTGAGTGCTAACACTGCTAGCTCATTATCAGAAGTAATAGACTACATTTAAAATCCCCTAAGTAACTAAATTGGAGAATGATCATATTTTATTGAAACCAAAAAAGACAATTGAAACAGAAGATGTGATTTAAGGCTGTTTAAGATGAGGAGATATTTAAATGGTAGAACATATCAATTCAGTGTGTAAGATGCTTAAATTGCTTGGCCCAGTTCTGTTTAATCTTTATCTGCTTCCACTTGGTCAAATCATCAGCAAACATGGTGTTTCGTTCCACTGTTATGCTGACGACACGCAGCTATATGTTAAAGCCTCAGCTGCTGAGCCTTCTCTACCTGTATCGACGTCATCCCCGTCTTTATCATCGCCAAGGCTTGTCAAATGCCTGGAGGAGATTAATAGATGGATGGACGACAATTTTCTTCAGCTTAACAGCTCTAAAACAGAAGCAATCATGATTGGCACTCCTCACCAGAT